>BMAC01000147.1:1089542-1137948 GCA_014905375.1 Phtheirospermum japonicum | reverse complement strand
ACATGAGTTTTTGTAGTTATAGATGGAAAAAAAATTGTGTTGAATCTCTGCCAAAAAAAAATAAAAATAAAAAATAAAGAGCTCTTCATTAAGATTTTCTGTTTTAATTTATATGTGAAAWTATATAAGAAAATTATTATTATTTACATGTTTGCAATGCAACATTTTGTGGCAGGAATTTTGTTTTATGTAAGGATAACCATCTTATATGAAATGTAAACTCGTTTAGGTATTAATGGATCGAAGTTGGGTAAATGCTATTCGAACAAGTAACGAATATGAGAATGGGGTGGAAGAGTTTTTAGAGTTTGCTAGAACACATGTTCCCGATAATAATGGTAGGTTTTACTGCCCATGCGTGAAATGCTTGAATGATAGGCGATTGACTGTTAGAGAAATTAGAGAGCATTTAATTTGTGATGGCTTCAACAAGAATTACACACGATGGATTTGGCATTGTGAGTTCGACATTCCAGATGTTTCACGAAATGAAGAAGCTGATGAAGATATGTATGATCATCTGGAGGACATGATTAATGACGTTGGAGTAGAGGCGTTTGAGCAAGCACACGCAAACAATAGTTACGAGAACTTATCCGCTGATGCCGAGAAATCTCTTTACGAAGGCTATGAAAACTTTTCATTGTTGTCTGCAGTATTGAAACTTATCACGTTGAAGGCGACGCATGGGTGGACTGATAAGAGTTACGGATTTGCTTGTCTTGTTGAAACATATGCTTCCGAAAAACAATCAACTACCAGAATCTAACTACAAGGCGAAAAATATATTGTGCCCGCTAGGCTTCGGGTATAAGAAGATTCACGCATGTCCTAACGACTGCATTTTGTACAGAAAAGAGTACAAAAATTTGCACGAGTGTCCGAAATGTGCCACTTCACGTTATAGAAAGGATGATAATGTTAGCGCTGATGTTCGTACCAAGAAACCCCCTGCAAAAGTTTTATGGTATCTTCCAATAATACCAAGATTCAAACGCTTGTTCGCTAGTCCAACCGAGGCGAAGAACTTGAGATGGCATGCCGACGAGAGAATTGATGACGGCAAGCTTCGACATCMWGGTGACTCGCCTCAATGGAAGAAGATTAACCAAGTATATCCTTGGTTTGGCAATGATGCAAGAAACCTCAGGCTGGGACTTTGCACGGATGGGATGAATCCGTACGGTAATCTAAGCAGCAACCATAGTGCATGGCCAGTTCTACTTGTTATTTACAATCTTTCTCCCTTAATGTGCATGAAACGCAAGTACAYTATGTTGTCTATGATGATTTCTGGGCCAAAACAACCCGRAAATGACATAGATGTCTACTTTCAACCGTTGATCGAAGACCTGAAAAAGTTGTTCGAGGAAGGCGTTGATGTGTTCGATGCATACAAAAAAGAAATCTTTAAGATGCACGCGATGATATTCTGTACGATTAATGACTTCCCAGCATATGGCAACTTGTCCGGGTATTCCAATAAGGGTCACAGAGCATGTCCCAAATGTGGCGAACACACTTGTTATCATCAACTTGAGCATGGAAAGAAGACGGTCTACCTTGGTCATCGAAAGTGGCTTAAACAAAATCATTCATATCGTAAATTAAAGAAAGCTTTCAACGGCAAACAAGAGTTCGAAAAGGCTCCAGGCGCATTAACTCCGGAGCAAGTTTATGACCAAGTGAAAGACATCCACGTGACATTTGGAAAGACACAAAAGCAAAAGCCGGCAGAAAAAAGCCTATGGAAAAAGAAGTCGATCTTTTTTGAGCTTCCATATTGAAAGAGTCTCGAAGTGAAAAATTGTATCGATGTGATGCATGTGGAGAAGAATGTCTCTGATAGTCTTATCGGAACGCTTTTCAATATCCAGGGCAAGACTAAAGACAATGTCAATGCGCGAAAAGACATGGTTGCCATGGGAATACGAGGGGAGTTAGCTCCAATACCTCAAGGCAGGAGGACTTATCTACCCCCAGCTTGTCACACATTGTCAAAAAGTGAGAAAAAGAGTTTATGTGAGTGCTTGCGTGGCGTGAAAGTGCCCCAGGGATTTTCTTCTAATTTGAAGAGGTTGGTGTCGATGAAAGAAATGAAATTGCTAGGCCTGAAGTCTCATGACCATCACGTGTTGATGCAACAATTATTACCGATCGCTATTCGAGKTATTTTKCCAAAAAAAGTGAGATGCACAATAAGCAGKTTATGTWYCTTCTTTACTGCTATATGTACCAAAKTTATCGACCCTACRGTGTTAGATGATCTGGARAATGATGCTGCAATTATTTTGTGTCAACTTGAAATGTATTTTCCGCCCGCTTTTTTTGACATAATGGTACATCTAATCATTCATCTTGTGGGTGAGATACGGTTATGCGGACCTGTGCATTTACGGTGGATGTATCCATTTGAGCGATACATGAAAATACTAAAGGGGTATGTGAAGAACCCTCATCGGCCTGAAGCCTCTATAGTTGAACGCTATGTCGCTGAAGAGGCCATTGAGTTCTGTAGTCGATATTTGTCCGAAACAAAATCTGTTGGTCATCCTACATCTCTCCATGAAGGTAGGGGTCGTGGTAAGGGAACACTTAGGGGAAAAGTGAAGATTGTTGATCGTGAAGAGGTTCTACAAGCACATTTACACATTCTAAATAATACCCCTGAAGTTCATCCTTACTTAGATGAACATAAGAAGCTCGTGAAGGAGCAAAATCCTCGAAAACTTGAAATGTGGTTGGTGAATGAGCATAACAAGACCTTCTTGCCATGGTTCAAGAATCAGGTTGTGAACGATGATTCTTCTTCGGAATTAGTTAAATGGTTAGCCAGTGGTCCTAATTTTGATGTCTTGTTCTGGCGTGGATACGACATAAATGGTTATTCCTTCTACACGAAGGAACAAGATGATAAAAGTTCTGTGCAAAATAGCGGGGTTACACTAGAAGCTGAATCGATGCATTTCTCAAGTGCGAAAGATAAAAACCCTTTACGTGCGAGAAGCTCTTATTTTGGGATTATTGACGAAATCATGGAGATTGACTACATTAAATTTAGAGTTCCTGTTTTCAAATGTAAATGGGTCGATGGTAATAATGGTGTGAAGGTAGATGAGTTAGGATATACATTGGTTGATTTTAGTAAAGCAGGATAAAAAAACGAGCCATTTATCATGGCATGCCAAGCAAAACAAGTTTTTTATGTCACCGACCCGAGTAACAAAAACTTGTCAATAGTGCTACACGGCAAAAGAATAATATTCGGTGATGACAATGATGAGTCAACTTTAGATATTGGTGAGTTTTCCGACTTCTCATCGAGGTTGCCTGATATGAATGGTGAAGATGAAGTTGACGATGTCCATGCCACTAGGGTTGATCATCATGAAGGGATATGGGAAAACATAACAACCGATTAGATAGTAAGCATGAAAATATTATATATGATATTTTTTTATTTTCAGCACATTAATTGTTAAGTTTTCAAGTCTGAAATTAACTGTCTAATTATTTTTTCTAATTTGAAGAAGTACATTTATCATTTGTAATCGTATTGACGTCATTTATTTTATTGTGTAAACAGGATGGAGGGTGACGATGTTGATGGTGGTCAACTCCAATATTCCGATCTGCCGACATTTACAAATCAGCCGGTCCGTAGAAACACTCAGTGCATGCCGAACCTTACCCTCAGAATGCAGGGTAAGGTGAAGGTTCAATTTGATGGTCGTTTGGAGCCAGTTGGACCCAACAAGAATAGAGTTGCCAACTTTATCAGTTATGTTGGCGTCTTAGGTCGAAAACTAGCAAGCATCCTGATAGAYAGTTGGAAGAATGTTAGCGATAATAATAAGGAGCAGATTTGGCAAGCAATATTGGTATGCAACCTTGCATAATTTAGGATCTTATATATATTAAAATTACATTTTTAGGTAATTTTTAACTTAATTGAAAATTAATTTGCTAATTTTTAAATTAATTGGAAAACTTAAAATTTATTATATTTAATCGTCTAGCAATTTTTGATAATTTTTGACTTGAAATATGAAAATTTCATTTTGTATATGTAGACACTTGCAATTTTGTTGTGATTTTTAAACTAATCTATATTTGAAATTTTAATTATTTATTCTTTAATGTAGTACAAGTTCGAGATTATTTTAATTGAAGACCAAAACGAGGTTGAGTTTTCTGCAGTTGATGTGAAAAAGCAGGAAAAGTTCAAGAGTAAGTGGGTAAAATATGCCGGGGGCCGTTGGGTTGTCTTCAAGACTAACCTCACGACCACCTATATCTATGGAGAAAAAAAGGGTCAGTTCCCGTATGTAAAAGAATACCCATTTCTCGATGCAGATACTTGGGATGCTTTTGTTGCGTCACATCTAACTGAAGAACACAAGGTAAGAATATATTGTTGAATGAAATTAATGTTATTATACTTTACGAGTTAAATGCTCTCTTAGCTGTTACGAGACAATTAATTGATGATTTAACCATCTATCATGGTTGTAGGCACGGAGGGAGAAAGCTCAGAAAATTCAATCCCATAACAAGTGTCCACAGAGATGTTCTCGTGGGGGTTACAAGCTTTTGAAAGAGAAAATCATGGAAGAGAAGTACAAGGCAAGACAAGAAGTGTCGGAGGATCCGTTGGATATTATCCCCCCTCCATCTCCTCCGTCTCGTCATGATCTCTGGAAGAGAGCGCGCATAACTCCCGATGGACAATATATCAATGAAGAAGCAAGCATCATCGGTGAAAAAATCGTAAGTTTCTTGTGCTGCGTTCCTTCAGTTTATACTTGATTTTTTTGTTCGATTGCATTTCTCGAGTTCACTGGATCCTTGTGCTAATTTGAAGTTAGTTTGCTGATGTCTGTGATTTCGTTGCTTTTCTTCATGATTTGTGGCGATTTTGAAAGCAGGGTGAATTTGTGGACAAAAATCCACTATTTTTGTGGTCTCATTTGAAAGCATGGTGAATTTGTGGCAAATTTACGTTGAAATGCACTAAGTGTATTTTTGGACATTTTGGTTTAAATACCTGAAAATTTCAGTTGAATGCAGCCTGAARTTTTAATTAATCTGATAATTTACATGAAATTATAGTTTTTGATGAAATTTGTGAAGACATCAAAAAAATCAAGCACGGTCAGAATATAGTTTTCTTACAATAAGGACTAATGTGTCCAGGACTAAACAAATTAAAGTTATGTTTTCTTGGTTTTCAGTTTYTTTTAAAAGAAMGCTTTGCGTTATTTGATATTGATGAAGATTCAAAACCCTTTGYAGGGACAAAAGCAGGTTTTTTAAAATTAAAACTACGCTTTCCAAGGAAAGAACTTCATTAAGTTTTSACTTACCTTAGTTTAACCGATTAAAGGATATAAGAAAATTAGCACATTCTTTTCAGTTCGTAAGTTCTCAGATTTGGTAGCAAATAGAAGCCTTGTCATCCTCAAACTTTCGATCCCTCATAATGAAGTTGTAAGGATGATAAGAGTTTGTATATATTGATCCAAAAGTTGAATTAAGAGATTTATAGTTCATATTAGCTAATATTGATCATTAGAGTTCGATGACTACTTATTGGTTATCTAGTAATCCCCATCTTCATCAATTCATTTGATATAGGCTCCATCCTGATTGATATTCCAAACTTGATAGTTTGTACCATCAAGTATAGGAGTATGATACATAGATCCAGTAGGCGAAGCCATTAATCTTTAAACACATAGGACAAACAATAGTTATCACAATGCTTCTTAGATTCGATAAGGTCATCGACTTTGCAGGGTTTTTTTTTTAAAAATCAAAGTCGCTTTTTTTTTTCGGTATCTTTCTTATGTTTATATGCAATGATTGTGGCATAATTGAGTTACTTAGGAAATGTTGGTTTGACTTTTTTTTTTCCTGCTGCAATAATTTCTACAGTAAGCTCTGGCTTAGGAAGTATTTTAGGGATTTTAGGTTGACAATTGGGAATTTTTACTTTTATTCTTTTTTTCAGTTGAAAGCTGAAATATGGGAAATGAATGTAGTTTTGCAAGCTAAATTGGATACAATCTATAACATCAGTCAAATGATTAATTTAATAGGGTCCAACTAGAGAGGCTTTTAATTTAAAAAAAAAAAGAAGAAGTAAGGAGAGAGGTAAAATTGTCAAATCTGAATTCAGAAGTTTGTAGCTGAGAAGTTGAGATATTGTTGTACATTGATGTTAAAATGAATATAAATAGTTTCAAGTTTGTATATTTGGAGATACTCGACCTAATTCAGGCCACAAACCCTAGATGAAGGGTTTTGTTGCTATTGTAATTTTCTGCAATTATGGGGTGGTTTTTGCAACTAGAGTAAACCATGGGTGCTTTTTGTAATTAAATATTTGTGGTGGAGTTTTGTTCGTTCAATAACTATCTTTTGAAAAAACATAATAATCATAATATTTGTTGTTGTTGTAATTTTCTGCAATTATGGGGTGGTTTTTGCAAATAGAGTAAACCATGGGTGCTTTTTGTAATTTACCTAAAAGAAGATTTTTTTTTGATTTGTTTTAATTACAGCAATTATGTTTGTTGTAGTAATTTTCTATAATTCTGGGGTGGTTTTTGTAATTTACCAAAAATTAAATGCTATAAAAGAAACCATGCCAAACACCATACAGCAATTAAATACTTTTTGTAGTAAACCATGGAACTTTCAGACCCTGCCAAAGTCAATAAAATGCTATAAAAGAATTCTGTATCATTGTGCTAAACACCATATGACATAAGAAAAGCTTGTTTTTTTTTTTCTTTTCCTATTTACAACTTTCAGACCCTGCCAAACACCATAAAAGAATTGTTAGACCCTGCCAAGTCAATTAAATGCTATAAAAGCTGGACATTTTTTCTTTTCCTATTCAGATGTGTTGGTGTTTTCAAATACTTTCGCTTTTGATTCTATGAAACTGTTATCATATAATCTGAGGGCAACAATCTGATTTTTGCTGATTTTTTAGAAGACCATAGTGCATCAATATGAGGGCAACAATCTGAGGAAAAGCTGATTTTTTTTTTTTTCCAATTTTTGCAGGATTCTTTGGAAGACCAACAATCTGAGGTCAGTTTCAAACCTTGTGGCAGGAATGACATACTTATGGTGGCAATCGGAAAACCAGATCATCCTGGCCGTGTGAGAGGA
The DNA here is from genome assembly GCA_014905375.1 of Phtheirospermum japonicum. Lineage (NCBI taxonomy): Eukaryota > Viridiplantae > Streptophyta > Magnoliopsida > Lamiales > Orobanchaceae > Phtheirospermum > Phtheirospermum japonicum. Next base: position 1,130,763 of record BMAC01000147.1, on the reverse strand, counting down.
CTTGGGAAAGGATATACCCCAAGTAACTACTTCGGAAAGCCACAATGCCGGAGCGATGGATTGATTTCACGAGAGGAAGTGGATGCCATCGTTGCCCATTCGCAGGAGAAATTAAGAGCAGAGATGATGCTGATGTTAAGCTCCCAGGGGGGCAGTTCATCGAACCCGCAGACTCCGAATGTACAGAGTGCAAAAGGTAGTTGTGCTCCCGGGGCAGAGGATCTCCACGAGGAACACGATGATGAAGTTGAGCTATATGTTGAGGATCCACGGAGACGTTTAGTATCATATGGTCGTCTTCACGACTTAGGGGCAACAATTCACTGCAACAAAATGAAAGATGATGAAGCCAGAGTGACAGTGGTACGAATTGTAGTCGGAGATGCGCTTGTTCCACTCCCGACGGATGAGGTCACTACAGTCGGAGAAGCGCCAAATCAATTCATTGCTTGGCCCAAAAGGTTAATCCAGAATGTTACACACAAGGTACTTCTACTAGTATTTATTTTGATGCAACAAAACAAATTTTCGATACAGTAATAATAATAATAATAATAATAATAATAATAATAATAATAATAATAATAATAATAATAATAATAATAATAATGTCAATAATAATGTTTTTTTACTATTATTATTGTTATTATTATTATAACAATAACAACAATAATAATTATAATGACAATAATAACAACAATAGTTGACTATTGGAGGACGAAAACGAAATTCCACCAATAGGAAGCGAGTTTCCCATAGCTGAAACTCTTTCTCGAAGCTTCATCTCCAAAGAATACTATAGTCGCTTCATAGGAATAAGAATGTTTTGTGGCATTTTCATGTATTTGTGAAGTAAGCGCGTGTGTGTGTTCATATTTGATGTTTACATCATACGAGTTAACAGATACATCGAGTTCGTAATTTGGCTGCGGTGTTTTTTAGTTTTTGCATAATTTGATTATGTTTGCTAGTTTCTTGAATTATGATGATTATGAAAGGGTTGAATTATTTGAGCAGGAATGTGATTGTCTTGAGTTAAAAGTTAGAAACTTGGCGATGACACTGTGATCTGTGTTTTAAGTCTTCTAAGTCTTCTATAATTGCTGAGGCTTCTACCGTTATGTATAKGTTTTATCAATCTGTTGCTTTTTCTGGTTGTAAAATGAGGATATCCATGATGATTCGCCATTGTTTTTGTTATAGCAGTCTCAAATTCTGGTCATTGATTTCGARTTTTCGGGACTGAGATTCATTTTGAATCATAAGTGTGGTGAAAGCTTGTTAGCTATGAGATGCTTCATAACACAATTGCTCATTATTATGAAGTCACAGGAACTTTATTTGTTACATCTGGATATGCTCATCGTTCTCTATCCTCTGCAAGTGGATTGTGACCGCAACAAACTCCCCATAGTCCAACACTCAATTTCCATCTACATCAGCCTATTTCAAATATATCCTTCCACTAGCACTCACAATTAAATCCTAAGTTGTAGGGATAGTAAATAAGTGAATTCAAACACAAGCAATAAATTGTCTTGAATGATTTTCAACAGACACTTCGATATTATAATTTCTGAATGCAACGGAAATAGAAATGATAACTCGGTGAAAATCGAGTTTGAGCCGAGCTTCATATATATACATATATATATATATACATATATATATATATATATATATATATATATATATATATATATATATATATATTATTTATATAAAATAAAATAATAATAATAATAATAATAATAATAATAATAATAATAATAATAATAATAATAATGATTATGCAGGGAGTTTCTCAACTAAAGACCAAACCCGAGACCACCCCTGATGTGCTAAAACGTTTGTGGATTGCGTCGGCTGATTTTATTGAACCGAAATTTGTGTGTATGGATGTCGGGATTGTGGGCGAGAAGACAGAGCACGGTGTGCACATAACTCAGGAAGACATCATGGGGATGTTGCTAACTCGGCAGATTTCCGTATCCGTTATGCAAGTTTACAATATGTATTTCTTTACTTCTCAAAAATATAATTTAGTATTTATTTATTATTGAAAGCTATGTTGAACTCCCTACAAGCATCCTAACAAATTTCCAATGTTATAGGTATCTCTACAACATGTTGAAATTATCGGGGAGAGTCGATAAATATGGGTTGATGTGTCCGCTAACCATTCGGTCTGGCAATGCTGGAATAGGAGTCATTCGAAACGGAAATTTTGAGGCTTTTGACCTATCTACGAGTAAGAAGTTTAATTTGAATCAAGTTTTAGTTTAGTTTTAGTTTATAGAATGACTATATTTTTATTATAATTTTTGTAGGAATCATTGGCAGTTGATGGTTCTTTGCCCAAAGGACAATTTTGTCGCTTGGTTTTGCTTCTTGGGGAAAAAGCCGAAGAAAAAATTAATTGAGAAGATTGAGACGTATGTTTTCTCTGATTTAATTTGTAGTGTATTTACTATATAGCTACTTTAGCAACTTGATTATACGTTCGAAATTTTTGATTATTTCAATTCTAATGTAAGCAATATAATGTGATGTAGAGCATTCGAGGCATACCAAGTTATGAAGGGGACGCACACCTACAAATTAAAGAAGACTATGTGGGTTTATCCAAAGGTAATTTCATTGTGTTTTTTCAATTGTTAATTGAATTGATTTTCTATTGTTAAATGTAAAGTATTGAATATTTATTATTATTATTTTTTTTTCAAGTGTTGTCAACAAAAGGGAAATGCGGCCGATGCATGCGGGTTCTCTGTTATGAGGCATATGCTGGAGATCATCAAATTAGACATTCATAACTCATTCGAAAAGGTAATTCTGAAATCATTTGTATCATCATTATTAATAGTATTTCAATTTTTATAAGTTATTATTATCATTAGATGTTTGAATATATAACATTCTTATTGTGCGTTTTGACCTACAGACACTCAATATGGAAGAGCCTTATTCGAAAGAAGACATTGATGATGTGCGTAGACGTTGGGCGAGTGTTTTATGGAGGTTATCTTTTGACGTTTTGTAGAGGTTATTTGAACTAGCACTATCTAGTATTAGCATGTTAGCAATATGGAGGTGTTTTTGTAGAGGTTATTAGAGTGTTTTATGGAGGTAATCTTTTCATGTTGAATTGTGATGGTTGAAAATTTATGGTACATTGATTGGGGTAATTTTGATGACTTGTGTACTTTTGATGACTTGAATGAATTAATGAACTTGTCTGTTAATTATGTTTTATTGTTTATATAAATATAATTATTTAGGTAAAATCGGATATAAAAAGGGTATCGTGTAATTTCAATATCCGTTCTAATAAATAACATACTAGAACGAACAGTTGGGATGTATGTTCTAAAATACCGGCTTTCAAGAACGTCCAATCTGAATAACCGTTCTAAATTAATGAATTTCAAGAACGGACATTGTAATATACGTTCTAGATTAGCGTATTTTAGAACGGATATCCGGATTATATGTTCTAAAATACTACATTCTAGAACGTATATTAAAATGTCCGTTCTAAATTGTAAGACCTTCTAGAACGTATTTATAAAATATGTTCTGGAATATCGACAATCTAGAACGTAATATTAGAATATCTGTTCTAATAAATAAAATTCTAGAACGTAAAATTAACATATCCGTTCTTAAATATGAAATTCTAGAACGGACATTATAATTTCCGTTCTAGATTTTTGTGTTTTGTAGAACGGATATTCTAATATACGTTCTAGATTAATGATATTCTAGAACGTACTATATGAATATACATTTAATTTACATAGCATTTAAGAACGTATATTTTGAAAATACGTTTCTAAATACATCATTCTAGAACGTATATTTGAATTATCCGTTCTAGAATATAAGACATTCTAGAACGTATATTTATATTATACGTTCTAGAATGTATTATTAAAAACGGGGCAGACCCAAAATGCGACTTTTAAGAACGGGTATAAACTATTCTAGAACGGATAATTATCCGTTCTAGAATGTATGTCGTTCTAGAACGGGTAAAAAATATCCGTTCTAGAATGTCTGGCAAATCTAGAACGGCTGCATCTAGAACGCAGCAGAATCCGTTCTAGATTGCCTGTTTTATCCGTTCTAGAATGTCTGTTTCTGCACTAGTGATTGGTGCATAAGAAATTGGTAACAAAGGAATGCTGATTATGAAAATAGGCCGCAATAGAGATAAATTTGATCTTTTAACTATCAAATATTTTTTTCGTTGCGTTCTATCCAATATTATCCATATGTCCCAAGATTAATCCACGAACCAATTAACGATCATCGTTACACTAATTGAGCAATAAAACACTGCAAAACAAATGAAAAATATGATATTGGTGCTCATTGATTCGTACATATTTGTGTATGATTTTTGTATATTTTCATGTATTGGTTTTTGTGCTTTAGTCGAATTTCAGTCGTATTTTTTCTCTCTTTTCCTTATTTTGTGTTTTCGTAGCTTTTGTCGTCTTTTTTGTAATTTTCATATTTCTCTCTTAATTTTTGTAGATTGTTATGTTACTTTTGATTTTCTTTGTTTTAGGATAGTCGATCGAGCCCAAGAGCGTTCTCGAGGATCAAAACTAGCTAGATTTAATGAAAATATGACTCGAACCCATGAAGCATAGTCATTGATCGATGCGCCATCGACGGGGCCATTTTTCAAGAACCGATGGCCAGGCCATTTTGGGCACCATTTTTCCCCCACTTTCACCCTATAAATACCACTTCCTTCTCAGAAAAAAGAGAGCTCTTGGACCCTTTAGGGGTTGACAGACCAAAACCTTATCTTGTTTTCATCATTTTTCTTTCACCTTCAAGCATAGAATCCTTAGTAGATTAGCGTAGCTTGTGAAATAGCAACTTAGCATCTAGTTAGCTTAATTTGTGATTTGAAGAAGCTCTATTTTCTTAGAGTAGCTCTCTCTTTTTGGGTTTGAAAGTTCTAAGAACTTTTCTAATTGGGTAATTTCTCATTCTAGATTTATTGCATTTTTCTTGTTATTTTCAATAAACGTTTGGAGCTATCAACTCTCTTGTGTATGGGTTTTAGTTTAAATGTTGAAATTTGTGTTTGATTTTTTAATGAAGGTTTATTTTTTTCCATTGTTATTTTCTTGCTTGATTTCAAGATTTTTATCTTTAATCATGTCCATACTTGTTTTAAGTTTATGTTATTGGATTTCTTGATGATTGTAGGTTAGATTTCATGGGTCTAGTGCCTAGATGAGTTTAGAACCATCAATTGACATTATTGGGTGATTAATTAACAATTTATGATTGACACCCCTAAGTTGTATAATTAAGTGTTCGATCAAATACCAATTAATCGTGGAGACGAGTGTAGAGCCCTAAATCCCCATTTTATTAATCTTTTCCAATTCCTTGATTTCATTTATCGTTATTTAAATCACAGTCTTAGATTTTAGAACTGTAAAACTAAAACTTGATCACGTGTTTACTATAGCTTTTTTCTTATTTTCTTATTCGTAAATCAAATACAAAAGTTTACTTACGCTTAGTCTTCCTCAAGAGATTTGAATCAAGTCAAGCTTTTCACTTACAATTGCTTCATTCTCTTGCGGACGAACTTCTCTATAATAAAAAGTAAGTGCAAACAGCTCGATTCACTCGTACACCCAGAAGAACATACACACGAGAAATAAATATATGCGAAAATATGAAGTGCATAATAGTATATTTATAAATCATTAATTACTACACAATTTCTTGCATATTATCTATGCCAATGGCCCTAATGTGTTTGAGTGAGGGGATGGTTATGTTCTTCAATGTGAAGAAGAACTTCATATTCTTGTATATCTTTATCCATCTTGATCCTTATTAACGTTTTACAATACGCCTGTGTACTAAAAACATTTTTTCTTTTTTCCTCACCGTTCCGTGTGTTTGTAATATTTTTCCCATCTCAAGAACAAACAAAGTATTTCTCTCTCAATTTCCCATCGATGTTATTTTTGCCCGTTGACTTGTGCACATTAAACCCCACCACACGAGCGTGATCATAATATAAATCATAAAGTTCGTCTATTGTTTTTCTTCTAATCCCAATTTGAGATCTCCTTATGTCCACTTAATCATTCAGTTCTGCAAAGCATTAAAAAGTATCACAAACAGTAGTAAAAGTATCAAAAACATTAGTTAATGTATCATAAACAGTAGTAGAAGTATCACAGTATAATTATTTTAGATATACATCTTCTGTAGTTAATATGCTTGCACAATCCAGAACACCATCTTTTGTTTAAATGACATTGAGAACAAGAATGTATCATAAACATAACTAATAGTATCACAAATAGTAATAAAAGTATTACACAATAATTGCAGTAATACCTGCATCTACATTTTCGGCTTGAGTTGAGATATAACTACAATCGGCACCAACACCTCCTTCATCCAAAACTGTCACAAATATTGATATTACTATTAAAAATAGCAGTAAAAATTATCACAAATAAAACTAATAGTATTACAAATAGTACTAAAATATTACATAATAACTGCAGTAATACTTGCATCTACATCTTTGGGTTTAGTCAAGATATGAATACAATCGACACCAATAGCTCCTTCAACCAAAACTATCACAAATATTGATATTAGTACAACAAATAGCAGTAAAAAGTATTACAAACAACAACAAAAGTATCACAAATAGTTGTATATAATATTACCTATAGTTTCTTGCAAATTATCTTCACTGGAGACTTGAACTATTAAACTATTCTCCATATTTTGCAGTATCAATGTCCTCCATATGTATCAAGAAAAAATCAAAATTAATAGAGAAATTAAGTCTTGAATCAGTTTTTTCTCAAATCGGAAGCTTAAAAAACTCAGGAAATTGAAGAGAATTTGAGTACTTGATCAATTCGAGTTAAAGATTCTAGAATTAGTCACAACAAATGTTTTCAATGCCGAGATTATATTCCTAATCATGCTTCGATTTTTCGCAATTTTTTGTTTTCTGATAGCATTGCAATTTGAATAAGAGATTATGCTTTGATTTTTTGTATTTTCTACGTTGTTGTTCATCGTAAGAGATTATTAGAATTCTTTCTGCTTAAAAATCAATGGCTTCATCTTAAATGTTTCTATGCGGCTGTGACGAAGAATGGTTTATGATTTAATCTTTCATTTTCCAAGACATCTGAGAACTGGAGCTCTGGAATTATCTGTTTGGAGGTGTTGTCGACGATGATGATTGTGTGGAGCTGTGAGTTTTTCTAAAGAATGGAGATGGAGAGTCGGGGGGAACTGTGGAATGTTGAAGAAGATGGAGTGGAGCGGGTTGTTTTGGAGGGTTTTATCACGTAAGTGAGCAACGAGTTGGATCCAGTTCTTGGGTTTAGGTGGACAGCGATTTGGTTCCGGGTCAATTTAAAAAATGGTAAAATGTGGTCTCATTCTATAAGAACGTTCTCACAAGAGACTACCCTTAAAATAAAATAAAAGTCACAAATCAATTTTAGGCGGTTAAATAAAATTTATAGTGAGTAGATGAATATACGAAGTTGAGGGTTTCGATTTTAAATTTTGGATGAGAAATATATGTATATGGGCCATGGTAAAATAAATCGGGCCATTAGTACTAGGCCAACGCATAGAAAGTGCTTGAATAAATCTGTAATCAAAATTTTCGCCTCTTAAAATTTATCAAAGAAGTATAGATTTTATAAATATAAAATTTATTTCCGATACATAAAAATAAAAAATTGCCATTTCTGAGGATTTTCTTGATATAGTATAACAACTTCAAATCGTCTTATCAGATTAGCAATGAATGAAACACCTGAGATGATAATCAGTATAATAAAACTAAGAATAGTACATGTGAATCGTGTGTAGTGTTTACTCACAATCAAGATCATTGTCCCAACGAGAAACGAAACCACTTTTATTAAATAAGAGTTCGTCCCTCGGAAGTTAGGGCCGACCCTGGTCTTGTTGATCCTTATTCTGATTTGTTTTTTTGAGTAAATTCGAAATGTAACAATTTAAAACTATCACTTTCTCCAAAAAAAATTGGTACTTTTCCTCGGAAATATGTCACTTTTGATTTGTACTAATTTATGTATTATAAAACTTGTTATATGTTTGTTCTACAATGTACAATCCTTAATTAGTAGAAATTGTCACTAATTTTTCCGTAAGAACTGGTATTATTCCTTGCAATATTGTTAGTTCCAACATGTATTACATTTCTAATACTTATTATTTTTTTCTCATAAAGTAGTACGTATTTTAATATATGGTGTGGTTTGTGTAGAAATATTCGGTTCTCTCTAGGTTTACATAAGAACACAATTGATGATGTGCATAAGTTGTATTAGCAACATTGTCGTGCAATTGGCTTTAGTGTTCATAAAGAAACCTCGAGACTGAATAATGATAGAGTGGTATTAGAGAAGTGCTTTGTCTGCTCTTTTAAAGAACTTAGGAAGCCACGTACATACATCACAAAAGAAAACAAAGAAGAAACATCAAGTTACACGTACAAGTTGTAATGCTTTAATGATGGTGAGACTAAATGATGTAGGATTCTATGTAGTTTTAAACATGAAATAGTAAATAATCATATGTTGACTAGAACAGAGAGGGCCTCCCCCTCAATGCTCTGAACCACCTGCCTTTGGCTATATTGAGCCCTTATTATTCTGAAAGAGTTGAGCCAAAGCCATTAAGTGTTTCAAGTTCGCCTAATACTCGTTTAGATAATGCCTGACCTTTTTAAGGAGGGAAAGAGGAGAAGTGATACGACACTAATTCATGCTGGTATTTATGATATGCGACCTCATTTCTCGGAATGAGCATTTCTTCTAAGAGGTGGGCGAGCTGGTTTTAAGAGTAGCGACCTGAAGTATGAGGATGAGTTCTCATATAGGGTCGCTACCTCTTATGGTTTTGTTAGCTCGGCGTTATCTGGTAGCTCGATAATGGGCTTTGTAAATATTAGGCCCGAATGGGCCAATATAGATGGTATTGTGGGGTCCCGGCCGACAATATTGAAAGAATCACAGGCCTATTCTTGTAATTTAAGCAAGAGATTCATTATTTATGGGAACTTAACATATAGGAGAAATCCTAAATCTAAGTCGGTCATGGTATTTATGGAATTATAGAGGGAGAAGGTAACCCTAGATTGGGGGACACTTCTCTTACCTATATAAAAGGTGTGCACGCCTCTCTTTATTCTAACTGTATCACGATTAGGGCACTCGAAATATATCTCGTACTCGCTGACTTAAGCATCGGAGGACCTTCACCGGGGCCGTCCACCGCCTTGGCTGAAGGTGTTGTTTTGAAGGATCAGTAGGTCTCCAGGAGGCTTTTTGGAGATCAATCAGGTCATTGTGATGCAATTGGAAGCTATTTCAGGTTTCTGACTTCTGATTTGAGGTTAGTACTCCTATTCTTAGTAACCAATCTTTTTGGTTTTATCAAGTGGCACTGTCTGTGGGAAAGAGGGACATCGAGTCCTTGAGCAAAAGACGTGAGAAAATTTGCAATCTTAATATGAAAGATCGAAGCATACAACCAAAGGTCTTTGATTTTGGTCCTGGATCGAGCAAGTCGAAGAAGAAGAGCAAGATGGCGGAAATCTATAAAGGAGAACCAGTGAAAGACGGACTGGTAACTCCTCAAGGAGAACCAGCGATCCAAAATCTGGCGGCCATACCACCACCTTCACCAAAACAACAGAAAGAGAAGAAACCTGAAAGAAATCCAGAAGCAAAGACATCGGAAGTTGTTGCACAAAAACCGGTCCACATAGGGACGAAGGAGTGGAAAGAGTTACCCAAAAATAAGCCTTGTCCAATCAGTAAGGGGTTCTTGGAAGGGCTTATGGATTTTGTGCCCCCAAAAAAACAGGAAGATCTGAGCAAGTACCTAGAAGGCAAGCTGGGTACTTCGAAGGAGAAGGCTTTTGAATCGAATGGTGGACAGGAAGTCATTTACAGGGGTTCTTTGAAGGAAGTCATTTACAGGGATAGAGAGCCGAGGGAACCAAGGAAAATATTGCCCCCACCACCGCCGAGAGGTCCGCCTCAGGATAAAGCTGAGAGGCAACCACAATAGGGGAATCAATGACATAATGGCCCGAGGAGGAATAAGGGAAGAATAAATATGATTTCAGGCGGACCAACGGATGGTGATACCAATAGCGCACGAAAGAAACATGTCAAGTCAGCTCGTTCGGAGACATGGGAGTTCACTAGTGTAAGTCAGCGACCACATAGAACAGGACCAATAATCTCTTTTGGTCCTGATGAGTGACGCGGGCTGCAGGAGGATCATAATGACGCGTTAGTGATCGAAGCTGAAATAGCGAGGTATGAGGTCGGGAGGACTTTTTTAGATAATGGGAGCTCAGTCAACATAATATACACAGATTTCCTGGAGCAAATGAAGTTGGAAACGAGAGTGCGACCTGTGAATACGCCTATATATGTGTTTAATGGAGCGCAGGTGATTACGGAGGGAGAGCTAACACTTGCAGTGGTGTTAGGAAGATATGGGTTACAGACAAAGAGAAATTTAAAATATTTGATAGTCCGTGGGAGGTCGGCGTATAAATCAATATTAGGCCGACCTGCCCTTAATGAGTTCCAGGCAGTAACATCAAATCACATGAGTATCAAATATCCGGTGGGAGATAAAGTGGGGGAAGTTATCTCTGAGCAACAGGTCGCAAGGTCATGTTACCAGATGATAGTCATAAAGGGTTTGAGTGAGAACAAGCGAGAAAGATATGAAGAGGTACCAGAAGGTATCCTTAGTGCGAAAAAGATGAAAGAACAAGAGAATTCAGTTCGGCCACATGAGGAGTTGATGGAAATTTCGTTAGAAGGTCGCCCGGAGTACACTACAAAAATTGGAACCTTAATGGCAGAAACACTGAGAGAAGAGCTGATAAAATTATTGAGGGAATTTTGAGACGTTTGAGAACTGACAGGAGTATCTCCGAGGGTCGCGCAACACCATATGAATGTAGATCCGGAGGCGAGGTCACTTAAACAAAATAGAAGGCATTTTGGGCTTGAATTGGACAAGATAAGCTGAAAGAATACTTAGCCGAGATACCACTGTTGACTAAGCTGATGTTGGAGGAAGGCCTGATCTTGTATATACCAGTCGGAGAGGTCGCAGTGAGTTCGGTGCTCATACGAGAAGATGCGGGTATCTAAAAACCCATCTATTATATTAGCAAAATATTGCGAGGTTCTGAGTTGAACTATTCCGAGATGGATAAGGGAGGTTTTGCGCTAATCTATACATCAAGGAAATTACGGCCATACTTTTTGAGCCACAAGGTGAAGGTACGTACTAACCTAGCTCTCAAGCAGGTCTTGAGTAACCCGAACGTGTCTGGAAGGTTGGTGAAGTGGGCAGTGGAGTTGAGTGAATACGATGTAGTGTACGAACCTAGGGAGGCCATCAAAGCACAAGTATTGGAGGATTTCTTGCAGGAAATGGTGCGTTCATCGGAACCAGGAGACGACACGAAGGCATGGCTATTACATACCGATGGATCAACTATGATATCGGGGGCTGGGTTGGGAATTGTGTTAACCATCCCGTACGGTGAAAACTTGGTATTTGAAATAAAACTGGGATATAAGGCATCTAATAATGAGACTGAGTATGAGGCTATGTTGCAGAGAATGAGAATGGCAAAGCGATCTGGGGGCAAGGAAAGTGTGGGCATACACAGATTCTCAATTGGTAGCTCGTCAGTTCGACGGGTCCTCTGAAGCAAAAGAAGAACGCATGGTGGTATAATTAAAGAAATTGCAGGAAGAGGCTGTGCGCTTTGAGGAATTTAAGATGGAGCATTTTCCGTGGGCTGATGAGCTCGCTCAAATTGCAGGTGCATTGGGGACTTGTGATACTCGGAAAATTACACTAATGGAGTTAAGCCATAGCAGTGTGGATAGAGGAAAGGAGGTAATGGAGGTCGAAGTTAAAGACGATTGGCGTACACCTATCTGGGATGTTCTCGTTAAGGCGAAGGAAGGTGAAATACGGTTGTCAACAAAGGAAGCTAAGACAGCGGCTCGTTTTTGTGTTATAAATGAGGAACTATACAAGAGGTCGCGTTTTGGACCTTTTTTGAATTCTTGGCCAAGGAGCAGGGACTGGAAGTGTTAAAAGAGATACACGAAGGGTACTATGGGGATCACGCAAAAAACAAAGCGCCGGTGGGGATAACGTTACGGGCTAGTTTCTTTTGGCCAGGTATGAAGGGTATGGCTAGCGACCTGGTCAGAACTTGTAAGAAGTTTCAGATGCACACTCTGGTCACACATATACCGGCTGAAGATATGATAGTTATGAGCTCGTCGTGTCTCTTTGCACAGTGGGGAATCGATATCGTGGGGCCTTTTCCAAAAACACCGGGCAATAAACAACACCTGGTGGTGGAAGTCGATTATTTTATAAAATGGGTGGAAGCTGAGGCAATTACGGGCATAAGCGAGCAGGACATGATGGACTTTATTTTTAATATTTTTTGCAGGTTTGGTGTCCCACGAGTGTTGGTGTCAGATAATGGAACTCAGTTCAATGGGCAGAAAATCCAGGATTGGTGTAAAGAGATGGGGATGAGGCAACGATTAGCTTCTGTGGCACACCCCTAAACTAATGAGCAAGTTGAGGATACTAATATTATTATTGTACAGGGTGTTAAGCTACGGTTGGAAAAAGCGGGTGGGCTTTGGGAAGAAGAACTCGCGTCCGTTTTATGGGCTTACCGAACAACTCCCCGAACCTCTATAGGGGAGTCACCGTTTAGCTTGGTATATGAGATGGAAGCTGTCATTCCGGATGACATAGTAGGGGGATCGCAGCACTTATCGACGTTTAATGTGGAAGATAATGAAAGGCTAGCGAGGGGAGCGATTGAAACGATCGATGGAATACGAGAGAAGGTTGTGGCCCAGGTAGAACATTATAAACAAAAGATTCAGGTTGCTTTTAACAAACGTGTTAAACATCGGTACTTTTAGGTTGGAGATTTAGTATAGAGGCGGGCTGATGCATTGCGTAAGACTAAGAAGCTTGATCCAAATTGGATTGAGCCGTTTAAATTGACCAAAGTGTTGCGTGGAGGAGCATACATACTTGAGAATGCTGAAGGGAAAGCTTTACCTAGGAGCTGGAATATTTGTCATCTGAAGAAGTATTACGCCTAGATGGCGGGCTGTTTTGTGTTTTACCCTCCGGGGCAGATTGTGGTTTTATTACCCTTCGGGGTGGGCTGTTTTGTGTTTTACCCTCCGGTGCGGATGTTGGTTTTATTACCCTTCGGGGCGGACTATTTTGTGTTTTACCCTCCGGGGCGGATGTTGGTTTTATTACCCTTCGGAGCGGGCTATTTTGTGTTTTACCCTCCGGAACGGATGTTGGTTTCATTACCCTTCGGGGCGGGCTGTTTTGTGTTTTACCCTCCAGGGTGGATGTTGGTTTTATTACCCTTCGGGACGGGCTGTTTGTGTTTTACCCTCCGGGGCGGATGTTGATTCTATTACCCTTCAGGGCGAATGTTGATTCTATTACCCTTTGGGGCGGGCTGTTTTACGTTGTACCCTTCGGGGCGGATAACTTTTTGCAATATTTAATAAATAATGGAAGTTTCACGAACATCTCATGAATTTTTATGGTTTTTGTAAATAGGCCGAGTAAGGTGAATTTGATTATGTTTGATTTACATACTCGAGATCGCTTCCTAGAAGGATATCTTTGACTTGCATATACTTCTGGATTGTTGTGCTTTATACGATTGTGTTAGTTTATGCGAACGACCATTTTTAACTTATGTGTGCATTCGTATGAGTTCTTTTTTATTGTTTCAGCTCACGATTTAATGGTTTTTAGTACATTGAATATGTGGTTTTACTCATGGAGGTTTGGGGTATGGTTTTACACATGTTTGAATTATGTGTTCAGAGCGACCTATATTGAATTTGTTTTGGATTACAGGTCGTGGTTTATTTGCTTGGGAATTTTAGGGGTCTTGGCTGAATATGTTTGATTCACGTGTTTTGCGCAACCTACACTACTTTATGGTTTCACTTAGAATGGTTTGAATTGCAGGTTCATATAATAATCATAAAGAGTAAAATTGTTCATAAGTTGTGAGAACAGATTACGAATTTTGAATTACACAAATCTATCAGGTAGCACTTGGTCCAGATGCAGGTACAAAGTCTTCAAGAGGGGCATCTTGCTCAGTAACTAATTGGGCGGATAACACAGTTCGGCCTTGACATGACAACCACCACTTGGCATCTTTTGGCTGCTTCATGTCGCCCTTCCAGAAGCTGAAAGGGGGGAGCATGTCGATGATAGCTGGTACGTCGGGGGTATACATGATATTCACGGCCGCGAACTGATCCTTGATTATACCCGCGAATTTGTACACCCATTCCCGGTTGCCTACTGCCATCTTGCCAAAGTACAGATGATTTCTTATAGGACTTCAACAGCTCCTCTCGATAGGCATCCATGTATTTTCAACCTGTCTCGCTTGTCAAGAAGGTTCGCCGACCTTCGGCAAGGCCTTGCTTGTGTGCAACCCGACCAACCTCTCGCACATGCTCCTCTAGCTCGTGGATCCGATCCTTAGATTTGTTGGCTGCCTTGATCGAATCATCTTTCACGCTCTCCACCTGGATCTTTAAGAGGTTTATCTCCTCTTCGCGAGCTGCCAACTCTTGACGAGCTTTGTCCAGGTCACCCTGTGTTAGTGACAGCTGCTGCGTTTACTGTTCGACCTGGAGGGTCAGCTCGTCGCAGGTTTTCTGGAGGTCGCTATCAGAGAATCAGACCAACAACTGAGTGGACAAAGTGGAGTGCAGAGTGTCCAGATGCGTAAATAAATAAGAAGAAAATAAGGGAAAAAATATGGATTACTAACTAAATGGTGGCAGGTTGTTAAAGGAGGCCAGGTTTGAGAAATTGAAGTTACCTGGGCCAGCGTGCGTTCCTGGAGGAGAGCTTTTATCTTGGTCGCATCCTCACAGTTGATCAGTTCTTTTTCTAGGTTTGGTGAGCTGGATGTGGCGGCGTCATGGGTTTTTCGGAGGCGGTGGCATTTTGGAGCGGAATGAATGACATCATGTGTTCGGGCTGATCGCTTCCCCTTGGAGAATTCCCTGACTAATTGCGCCTCTTCCAAGTCGTCCACCATCCCCGGATCGTCCTCAGCCCCAAACGCCTGATTCAGCACCTCATCTACGTCGATAATAGGATGTGGAGGTGCTGATTTGACAGCAGGTTGTGGATCAGTTTGTACAGTGGTCCCCTCGGAGCTCGATGAGACGCAAGTGCTGACGAATGCCTCTACAATAATAGAACAATGGGTTAAGATTAATTTTTAATTGTTATGAGTAATGGTGTGAAATGTTATAACTCAGAAAACCTACTGAACTCTGATCTGGTCATTGCTAGATTTGGATCAACAGGTCGAGAGTCGATGCCCACAAAAAAGAAAATTATGGACCCGTTAGTGAGTCGCACCACGTCAAAGGGGCGCTTACTCCATTCTGCGAGCTGGTCAGAGTATTTTCTATACGAAATGGGAAAGTGCTTAGGAGTGGGAGGATCGGATTGTTTTGGGGTGTGGAATCGCAGCTCGCTAGCAAAAGGCCAGGTCTCACTGTTGTGAATGAAGAAGAAGTTTCTTCGCCATTCAGGCACTTTGGACAGCGGGTTTACTAAAAAATGGGATTTACCGGAGCGCGTAGAAAAGTAAAACGAGTTTTTTTGGTATTCTATTTGAAAGAAGAAGTGGAAAAAGTCTGAATCAGTCTGAGTATTATAATATTGACATAATATAATATATCCCGCCATAAATTTCATGGAGTTGGGGGACAATTGCAGAAGGGGGATTTCGAATAGATCGACTGTCTAGATGTAGAATTGATGCGGTGGAAATCTGAATCCCGACCTAAGTAGCTCGTCAAACAATGTAATGTGATCTACAAGAGGCTTTAGGGGGTCTAATTGGAGAATGTTGAGTAAAACCATTTCGGCAGTCTCAGGGAGGTTGAGTGCTTTTTTGAAATCTTCAAGTTTCTCCAGATCAGGTAGTATCCAATAATTATGTTTAATTACCCTAGTCGATTGGTGTAAGGGAAGTAGGTCGGCGACAGATAAGGTCGGTACCATGGTCACCGGGTTTTCCAGAAAATGTTCGCAGTGTGATGTGGATGAATTGTTGGGTTTAGCTAGGAGAATGCCCTCTGGTATGCTCTCAATGGTTACGGGGGCGGGTGAAGGTTCTTCTGGTATGTTTTCTAAAATGGCTTGGGCGTCGGTGTAAGCCCTATTTTGGGTTTCGAGTTCGGGCCAACTAACGTCACCCTCTGGATCGTCGTGAAGGCCGGACACTGGTGGAGAATTTTGTCTTTGTCTTCTTTTTAAAATGTAAGGGTTTTCAATGGGGTTAGATTCGGGAGAGAGATCTGTGTTTTGAGAATCAGGGTTGGAAGATGCTAATTTTGACATTAATTGAAAAACACAAGGAGAAAGGAAGCAGGAAACGCAACAATACTCAGCAGATGTAATAAATATATAATTGGAATTAATTGTCCAAAAGGGGAGATTCAGGGGACTTACTCATTTTTGTTACCGTGGATGTCGAAGATGAACAATGAGGGTGCTATTAATTTCTATAATCTGGATAGAGCACGAGCATTTTTGCAGAGTGAAGATGGTGGTTTTTGCTTGTATTTTTGGTGAAGTGACGATTGAGTGGAGATGGAAGGGTTTTTGTGTGTTTTGGGTGTCGTGAAAAGCTAAAAGGACATAAAGGAGTGGGAATTTAATAGGGTTTTTGAGATTATTTTGGGCCTTTCATTTCTGGACCAGCATATTTATTATACTACGAGAAAATTGTGAGATGGCACGTGTCTGACATGCTGCCAGGGTGCATTTAATGAATCTTTAAAGGGATGTGAAAGAAAGGGAAAAGGCGTGGTTTGACTTTTTGAACACTCATGATGGTATTTCCTTGGATTATTGTGCCCGATTACGAGTATAGGTCGCGGATGGATGGTTTTATGGTTTCAGGTCGGTGGGTATATTAGGTCAGCAAATATGGAATATGGGGACTTATAAGCGACCTCTTCTTCTGGGAGGAGCATTCTTCCTTGGGTTTAAGCGGGCTGATCTTTCAGAGGTCGCGGTTTTATGTGGTGAGCTTGTATTTGATGATCATTGTGATAGCTCGATGTGACGAGCTGGGTTATCCTGGATAATGGTATGGTGTCTCGATAAGCTAACAGGGTAATTTGTCTATGATTTATGCTTATGTTTTTTTGGTTTTCCGATTGTATTCTTTAATCTTTTTACATATTCTACCTGATTTTGTACCTCAATCAGGCAAAATATTGGGGGACTAGCTGATACGACACTAAATATTCATGCTGGTACTTATGATAAGCGACCTCATTTCTCGGAAGGAGCATTTCTTCTAAGTTGTGGGTGAGCTGGTTTTAAGAGTAGCGACCTAAAGTATGAAGATGAGTTCTCATATAGGGTCGCGACCTCTTATGATTTTGTTAGCTCGGAATTATCAGGTAGCTCGGTAATGGGCTTTATAAATATTAGGCCCGACTGGGCCAATATGGATGGTATTGTGGGGTTCAGGAGGACTGTATTGAAAGAATTAGAGGCTTATTCTGGTAATTTAAGCAAGATATTTATTATTTATGGGAGCTTAGAATACAAGAGAAATCTTAAATCTAAGTCGGTCATGGTATTTATGGAATTATAGAGGGAGAAAGTAACCATAGCTTGGGGGACACTTCTCTTACCTATATAAAAGGGGTGCACGCCTCTATTTATTCTAATTTTTATCACGATTAGGGCACTCGAAATATCTCTCGCGCTCACTGACTTAAGCATCGGAGGACCTTCGCCGGAGCCGTCCACCGTCTTGGCTGAAGGTGTTGTTTGCAGGATCAGTAGGTCACCAGGAGGCTTTTTGGAGATCAACCAGGTCGTTGTGACGTAATTGGAAGCTATTTCAGGTTTCTGACTTCTGATTTGAGGTTATTACCCCTATTCTTGGTAACCAATCTTTTTGGTTTTATCAAAAACGGTGAAGGAAAACTTTGAAAAGAGCAAAAAGAAGACTACTACTAATGTTTTTTATTGTCATCAAGCTAGAGTTTTTAGTTTCAAGACTTCTAATGCACTCTTATTTTAGAGGTATTTTCTTTGTAAAAATATTACTTTTGCTTTAAACACCCGTTAGTACGAAAGTGGTTTTTTTGGTGTAAAGATGACAGTAAAATTTCAAAAAGTGGTACTATTACCTGTTGAGGTTTATTTTTTGTTTTGGCTTTATTATGATTGACCATGCTATAAGTGAATGAGGATTGAATGATTAATATGATATTATGAAACATATTTAATTCTTGGGAATTATTTGTGATGTATTTATATTGGATTTAATTGGTAATATATAAAAGTGATAATTTTCAGTACAAAAGAGTCCAATCTAAGTGGAAAAGTGACCATATTAATTGCTGAAAAAGTGACAGTTTTTAGCACAAAAGTCATATTTTTGTGCGAAAGTTATTTAAGAGGAAAAGTAACATATATAATATAATGTGTGAAAGTAATACTTTTTAGTAATGAAAAATGACATTATAATTTAAGTTAAATGCTTCTAATATGTAAAAGTGAGAATTTTTTGTGCAAACATGATACTTTTTAGTGCAAAAGTGACACATATAATCTAAATGATTGATTACAATATAATACGTAGAAGTGACACTTTATTATGTAAAAATTACATATAAAAGTGCAAAACTGGCAATATTATATTTTAAGGTAAATATTTGGTTACAAGTTTATAATATTATATGTTTTAAAAGAGGACTCTTTTTTTTTTTTTTTTTTTTTAAAAATTCACGTATAAGTTAAATGCTATAATATTTTATAAAAGTTACACGCTTTAGTGAAAATGACATTTTTAGTGCAAAAGTAACAATACTATATTTTAAGTTACATTGGATAAGTGACATATTTTAGTGCAAAAGTGATATTTTTCGTGCATACAGAATAACTACAAAACCAAACAAGAGATTCTCCTTGAATCTAGCATAACGCATACAATTAATGAGTTTCAATCCGGTATGCCATGTATTTCATGACAAAGGCAAAAAAGATAATATTGAACAAAATTCAATGTTTCCAACTCACAACCTACTTACATTAAAATCAAAATAATATTGTTTTCACACAAAACCATCATACCTATTCCATACCTCATCTTAAAATCTTCACAATCTTGCCATCCTCGTTCTTTTTTAAAGCTACTACATTATGCACGTTGTCCTAGGAGTAGAAATATATCACAAATATTTTGGGAAGTACTTGTTTTCATTGATATTCACCATCAACTAGTTCTGTTAACCCTACTAACCAACTATCCCAACATCTCGGTAGGGAGCTGCGTCACTTTTATCTTTTAATAAGCTCCAATTCTCTCGATTCATCCTTTCTGTTATGGTGACATTGCACTCACTACATAAACTAAGCTTTGAGGTATACCTTTTGATTCGAACATTCTACAAAAAAAAATAAAAATAGGATTTAGATAAAGCAATTTTAATAAATAAGTGAGACCATACATGGAAATTAGTGGTAATTTCAAATCCAAACAGTTTGTAGAATGAAAAAAATGATGATTCTAATTTAAAAATAACATGATTTCCAATTGCTTCATTGTTAAGCCTTTGTAAATAATCTAACTGATTCGAATTTGTGAAAAAATTAAGCAAGAAGCAAGCAAAATAATCAATATAATACACATCTATTACAAAGAAAATAGAAAATGTTAAAATATGACTAAAATATATATAAACATAAGACAACATATGTACCATTTTCAAAATGAAAGTAGTATTTAAAAATACTAACCTCTCATCATCTTCAGTTCTCGCCTTTCTTTTCGACATTTTTACTTGCCGAAATCTGTTTCCTTTTTACGTTTTTTTAACTCCCTCCACAATCGGAGTTTCTTGCTTTGCAGGTTTCTTTTAACATTTTTCCATTGCTTTAACTTGATCCTTCACTATTTTTTTCTATTTTGAGTAGTCGATTTTGTGGAATTTCTTCGCATTCTTCTCTGGTTGATCCTTCACCGGCTCATAATTCCTCTTGTTGGCGACTTGCTTTTGTTCCATTTGACACACACACATACAATTCAGGAAAAAAACAACGAGTGAATGGTCTTAGTAATTAAAATAGCCAAATTGTGACCACTAGCAGCTTATTACAATATAGTATTCAAAATAAACAAAAATATGAAGATGATGGGAGAAACAGATAAGTTTTACCTAAAAATAATAATATCGACACTAACTTGAACCTCCCAACACTTGGAGACTCGCCTTTAAACCTCTTCATTCTTAAAGTCTAATAGGCAAACGAAACTCCTCATCAAAAATACCTAATCTCACTCCTATCGCCGACTCACAAACACAATAAGAATCTGTTTACATAACGCACACAACATAATTACATTCCATCTTCCTGACAACATTAAAACCAAAATCACATAAACATAACCGACTAAAGTCCCTGAAAATCATAAATAAAGCTTATATATAAATATTGACATACAAAACTTAAAAATTGATCAATAAGAACAAAACCTAGATCCTAAAAGCAGAAATAGAAAGAAATGTATATAATGACGCACCTTGGAGAAAAATGAACAATGGGAGAGATAGTAAAAGACTTGCTTTCAGACGGCGGCGGGTGGTGGTATCGCGAAATACGATGGCCAATTTTGCGTTGGCTACAATTTTCCTGGTGGTCTTGAGTTAGCGAAGAAAGAAATGGAAAAAGACGGAGAGGAGAAATACCAACGACATTGAGATTTTAAACAAATTTAAGCTAAAATTCTGGCCACAATTCTAGTGCTACGACTAGGATTTTTCATGGGTACAAGAAATGAAGATAAAGGTACAACGCGATGAAGAAATAAGAGGAATGCAATTTTCTGAGGTATTCCCTCGACGAGACGGATCCAAATTTGGAGTGTCTCCATCATACATGAAGAGATCCATATGACAGTCTTTTCTAAGTTTTTGCCTCAAAATAATTAGTTATATATTCGCCTGATTAAAAAAAGTGTTTGCAATCACTTCCTTAAAAATTGTACTCTCAAAGATACTATCAAATCTTAAATAATGTAAAAGAAGTTTGGATCCAACTTCAAACGGATATCTGATTTCAAGTTTGTTCTTTCATTTCTCATATAGTATCAATGTCTAACCCGTATAGTATCCAAATTACGATAGCTAAATGTTTATTATCTCATTGGAAAGAGGGGTGAACAGAAAAAAGTCTCTTACTGATATGTTTAACGCTATCAAAAACAGGCCAGACTAAGACATATATCTAGAAGATGCTCATTGGCCATTGTTAACAAAAAGTAGAGTAGTCTAAAACAGTGGCAATCTTGCCCAGATTAAGATTCTTAACTACGAAAATCTGGACAAATATCGATAGACGAGTCATGATTATGATGCCATTTCTTCGCTCACATCAAAGAATTATTATAGAAAATCTGCCTAAATCTAAATAACAGTTCAAGTACAAGCCAAAATTTATTAATCCTCGCTCAAAAAAATAAAAAATAATAAATTCATTCTCAATCTATGCTGAGCTCATTCTATTTTCTATTTGAGAATTCATATACTTAGGCTAAAAAAGATGCAAAATAGCTAAGAAAATAATAATAATAAAATAAAAAAAAAAAAAGAGAGAGAGAAAACAACTAATGCTCCTTCTTCAAGAGGATGGATGTTCTGTACTTAGCATCATCCTTGATAAAGCTCCACCAGATGTAATTAAGAGGGATTGTGGAGGCATGCCAAAGGGTGTGCGCGTCCAACAATCCTTGATAAGGAGGAAAGTCATAGATCTCTAAGAGCATAGCAAGCCCACCTCCCACAACCACAGCCCACAACTTACATCGAGAAGGATGTCTTGTGACACAGGCCCAGATCGCCCAAATGAGAAGCTGTGCGATGCCCATGGCAACAGACACTTTCATATTCCATCCTGTCAAATGTTAAGGTGGTCACAAGTAGCAAAATATTTTGAACAATTTGAACACACAAAATCTGCATTTCACACGCATGCAATAACATTAAGTGAAAGATCTAGAAGTCAACTAGGTAAGATAAATGCAGATATCTCAAATCCATTTTGTTCTTTATTTCTCCTCGTTTCTTTTGTTCTACATTTCACCTCGTAAAATCATATTCTTCGCAAACTGTTCATGATAACAGCAGATAGAACGTGGCAGTGCACTTTTCACAGGGTAAAAACACAGATGCATGTATGTTCAACCCATATCCGGGCTTAAAGTTGGCAATGGCCGAGCTGGGGCCGTCTGGTTAAATCAAAAATTCGAGCTGGGTTAGGCCGGAATTCCTTGCGGTCATCTTTATGGAGGCCAAGCCCCGGCCCATAGATAGAAAACTGGTGTATTTTGACTTGGGCCACATGCCTAGTGGTCCGGGGCAAATAGGCTCGGTTTTTTTTGGGCTTCTAAAGTATGACCCAAGCCCTCTTTTTCCGGTCCGGGCTTAAAATTGTCGGCTCTATCCGTGCTGGAGCTAATGAACAAGAGAGACACCAAGAGAACTCATACCTTTAAAGGACAAAATACTCATTAATATGACGACAATTTAAAAATGAAGATAACAAAAGTAATAGCAATATTACCATAATCCATCTCGTAGTTATGAAGGAACAAAATGTGCGTAGTTGTAAATGCAATCAGTGGAGCAGACACCATTACTTTAGCAGCATCAAGCCTTAACCCAAAGCATCGTATTATCGCCACAATCAACGAGTATCCAAGTAAGGCCACTGCAGACGAATAATCGAGCTTTTCGGTCAACCCAATATCTCTGTAGTCAACAATCGTACTTGTCAAAATTGCCGAAGCAGATGGAAAAAATCTCACAATAAATAATTATTTAACTAGTTGAGAAAAAATCTTACCGGCTATGAAAGACCGCGCTCCAAAACCACGCGTTGATAGATAAAAGCCCGTAGATTCTCCACAGGCCCGCATGATCGTAGAAAGGCTTCTTATCTGGTTTCAAGGGCAACTTATTGTAAACAAGGGAGCAATAGGAAAGCAAGCCATGGAAATGCACGACGATGTTCAGAGCTGAAAAGACCACAGAAAGAGGCTCCTGGAAGCCCAATAGGCGTTGGATGGGCCATTTGCCGTGATACTTAATGGGCCCTTCACCGAGTTGTGTTCGTTCTTGTTCTCTGTTTAACATACAATGGTAACAGCAATTACTTTGGCAATCCGATTGTTTCCACCATGAATAGATAATTCCAGAATCATCTAAAGAGGACTTGCAATTCAAGAAGCATTTTTCTTCGACACAACCAGTTGTTTCACATTGTTCCACACAAGACCTAAGAACCCAAACAAAAGATAAGCCCGTTTAAAGCTTATTTGGTTTTATATTTAGCAGGAGGGAATTTAGAATATCAGTGATTCTGTTCTTAGGCCAATACAATTCTCATAGTAAAATTTCAAAAATATTCATGTATGAATCAGGTTATGACATATATGACAGAAAATATACGCAGAT
Organism: Phtheirospermum japonicum; assembly: GCA_014905375.1. NCBI lineage: Eukaryota > Viridiplantae > Streptophyta > Magnoliopsida > Lamiales > Orobanchaceae > Phtheirospermum > Phtheirospermum japonicum. The sequence goes on along the minus strand of BMAC01000147.1, from coordinate 1,107,052 downwards.
TTAAGGCCCCCATTCATTCCCACATGAAACTAAGAGGAAAAAGAAGAAAAAGAACAAAAAAAAAAAACTGTAACATGATAAATAATATATGCACTAGATAGAAGAAGTTACCTATATAATGGGTCAGAATCACCAGCACTAGCTTCATATACTTCAACAAGACAAGATAACACCAGAAAGCAAATTATCCAGTAACAATTGGCCATCTATTCAGAAGATTATAACAAGAAATATATTAATTTAAAAATATATATATACAAAATTAGTGTGCACTTGTCATGCTAAGGCATGATATTTGCCTATAGTCGAATGTAACATAAAGAAGAACATAAACAACTGGTGTATGATAATGGCCTGTACTTTAGGGTTTTACATAATCCAATGTGAGCTCAAAAACCTAAGAGAACATATCATCCACAAAAGAATACCAGATTTGAAGCAAGGTACTTCAAAAAAAAAAAAAAAAAACTTCTGGTAAGAATTATATTTGTAGCATGTTACAGGGCAAGTAGACAACCTTACTAGAATCATTCGGCGCACTCTTCATCGAAATGCATATATCTAATATTATCCTGTAAATTCACTGTCATTAAGGTTATTTATGATTCAATAAAATAATAATGTAGTTCTATATAACAACACTCAGCTAATTAATCAATAAAGCGGCAACATTATCCAAAATCAAAATTTCTAAAGATAACCATACTCAAGATCCTTGCTCGAAGGCTCAACTACACATCTTACTTCAAACGAGCATTCAATCAAATAGCTTGTTTGCATTATATCTAATACCTTAAAACCGGGGTTATCATAATTCAACGGCAAACAGTAATTATCAAAGTGAAAGAGAGATGGCAGCGTGGGTACAAAACAGTTGCCAGATGACAATAATGCATTAAAATTGCAAAATAAATAAATAAATATGAAGACAGCTGAAATCTAAGATCGCCTTGGAAAAAGGTTCCGTATTGAAAAGCTTCAAATTGGATGCGCAAGGATGATGCACATTTACCAGTTTGCTGATGATATTTTCCAAAATTTCTGAAAATCTTGAGAGACCTGAGATTCTGGGTGTGTCAGCAACAATGAGGAATTAATATTTCGACAAATTAAAGTGGAAATAGATGAAGAGGAATAAGGGAAAAAACGGCCCAGCTCAACAAACGCTGGAATTGCGGACGCAATGAACACGTAACATTATTTCCTCATCAACTTCTTGTTTTTATGATAATCCATTAAAAAAATAATATGTTTTTATTTCTCACTGTATCTTTTGTTTGCCAAATCCTCTGATCACTAATCTAATACGAGATCTTAACACTAATTCAAACCAAAGTTAACTTACTGAGTGACGACAAAACCTTGACATAACACGAATTTGATTAACTCGTGAATGTATGAATGTACTAAATACAATCCGATTTAAAAATATTATAATTAATTATAATTATTATATATATAATAATATATATAAGATTGTATTTATTGAATTATTATTTTGATTGTTTGTGATTATTCATATAAATATTCCCGTAAAGTTAATGTTGTCATTAATATGATAAGATGTCATTGATAAAATATTACTTTTAAAATAATTACGATTAATGATTATCATGATTGGAATATTGATAATATAATATATGTCGGCATATGGTCTGCATCACATTTACATTTTTAGAGAATGCAGTAAGTCTCACGACTGCCAATAGAGATGTCATTGATAAAACATTACTCTTAAAATAGTCACGACTACGAATAATAGTTATTCGCTATAAAGCACTGATACGGGTACGGGACACTAGTACGATACAATACGGGTACTGGGATACGTTATTTGTTGAAATTTTAAGGATACGGGTACGGTAGATATATACATAATATTTATATTATTGAAATATAGTAGTATTAACCAAAAAACTAAAATTTTATAAATATTTAAATTTCAAATATGATAAGTTTCAAAAACACATAAAACAAGTAAATTATTTATAAAAAAAAATATTTTATTTCTTTCTTGAATCCTATAAACATTTGTACTGTTTCTCAATTTTTGGTTCCATATTTGGATGAATTAAAATTATTATTACGTTTTATTTATTAAATTCAGGAGTCGAGATGGTCAAAATTTTCTCTAAAACACTGACACGTTATGGGTACGTATTGATACGTGTTCGCAGAAGTGTCGTATCCGGTAAGTACCCGGTACGGGTAAGGCATCCTCGTATAAATATTCGTGCTTCATAGGTTATTCGTAATGGACACATGGATTCTTTGGAGAGTATTGTAAACCCTACTGATAAGTTATTTATTGTATGTCTATAAACTTATCAATTGTATAAAGCGTGTGATAATCCTTTGACTTGAGGTCAATACTCACCTTGTTTACTGAGTGATGTGTACTTTGACCATGACCAATGATTGCACTCCTTTTGGGGTAGATACAATTTGTGTTGGATGCATCATGATGTAAATGAAGGTGGTAGTTAAGCCAAGAAGGAATTCATTCCTCGATTGGAACTTCGAGAGAGATCGCTTATAATCTCTATATTAGGTCGACTAAAGTCATTGGCTAATGCAAGAGACATGTTCGATATAGTAATTGAAGTATTGTCTAATTGTCAACTAATAAATATGAGATAAATTGATTAAGCCATTGAGATAGACACTTGGATAAATCTTAAGTTTAATCGAGTGATTCGAAATGAAAGAATTTTCACCAAAACTTTCTATAAAGGTTATAATTCGATGAGTTCAAATGAGTTTTCTTTATATATTGAGTTCGTCCAACTAAGCCGTTTAGGAGTTTTGTTTGGATCATCATTGGATTGATGTCATATATAAAGGCATATAGGGTCACACTATGTGCGATTAGTTTTCCGATTTAAGAGTGTATCAAGAAAGTATTAAATATTCAATTTCGAATTGTAATATTTAATTGTTAATAATTATGATATTAATTTCTATTTGATAGAAATTATTTAATTAGATTAAACTGAATTTGGATTTAATTATCTATATTATATTAATAAAGGTACTTGGGCTAAAATTGTTTTTGGCCCATGTCTTGGACAATCCAACCCTTTTTAGGATTAGGATTCTCTTATGTACCTAGTATAAATATAACATAAAGTCATAAGTTGTAAACAATGAAAAACAAGAGAGTAAAAAGAGTTTTTAGAAAACATAAATCATAATTTGAGATTGGGAGTTCTTGAGCTTTCGTGAGATTTCCTAACTTTCTTCACGATAGCAATACACTGAAATTGGATCTTGCAGTCGGAGAACTAATTGCGTGAATACTGTGTTGAACTCGAACCTGGATTTACTGTAAGGGTTTCATACTTTTATCTCGTTTATTTATTATATAAATATATTCGTTCACATGATGGATCTGTTGGATCTAAAAAAAAAATTAAACTTCTGCTGCACGAGCATGGTATTCGTCTCTACGAATTCAAACAACTCGAACTCAATACAACTTTGCCAATTTATTTTAAATTATTAATCATTTTATGTTTCATATAACATTTGATGTATTTTGAGCATAACCAGAAATCAATCCAAGACCGAACACGAATCTGATTAATAATTTGATTGGTGACCCTGATCGATAATATCAAATGGAATCTTAGAGCTAAATTCAAGTTTCGGTTTAATTTGAATTTCGATTTGTTCAATTAAAAATAAAATTATGTTTTTTTTTCTTTTATATATGTTTATTTCTTTCTTCAATTAAACAATATCGAAAGTAACAAAAATACAAATCTTTATTAAAAATCATAAAAGATAAACCATGATAAACTCATATCACCCCGTTAATAACATAATCACAAATCTGTTATGGAAACAAACCAACTAATAGCCCAAATGCGCAAGAGGCCCAAGCCAAGATGACAATAGTAGGTATACTTGGATGTGCATCGTACCCCAAATGCGCAAGAGGCCCAAGCCAAGATGACAATAGTAGGTATACTTGGATATGCATCGTACCGTACACTAAAAATTAAACATTTAATGAATAAAAGATGTACATTTTTTTATTGAGCGTACTACTTATTATGTATTCATCTATATTATGAATAATTATACATTTATCACATTGAAATTGATATTTATCAGACTGAAGATTATTAAAATATAATACATTTGTGAAAATGCAGATTGATATTTAGCACAATGGAGATGGACTATTATCACAATTAAGATGAATATTTATCAAAACATACATGAACATTTTTATAACCGCGAATATGAGTATTTTTATGAATGTTACGTATTTATAAATGTACATTTGTAACAATAAAGATGCAAACTTATCACAACAAATATAAAATTTTATTTTGACAAAGATATATATATTTATCACATTAAACATGTTCTTTTCAACAGGTTGTATGTTACAACATATACCCGCGTGTACCTCATAATTTGCCGACAATAGTGGACTAAGGATAGGAGCGATGGTGATTACCAGGCCCAAGTATTTTAATGATTTTGTGAGGGAATGTTAACTAGGCCCTAACATATATTGTATAGCCAGTTATCAACATTGAAATATAACCGACAGTGGAGGAGAATGAGGGAACAAAAGCATATTTCCATCTATTTTCTCAATATCCTCTCTTCATCCCTTTTGATTATTAATCAAATTAATAAAAATTGGTTCTTTCATTAAGTCGTCGACGTCCATGGCTGACGAGACTAGTCACAAAACTCTTGATGACACGGTTTAGACAACACAGGTAATTTTGGATTCTCACTCCTATCGTCTTGCAACACAATATTTTTCGTTGGGGGAAATCATTTCGAAGCTTACGACGCACAACACTAAATTGGAAAGTGGGTTTCACTTTGGGGGAAATCGTCTTCCAAACCCCCTCGCCCCACCTCCGTTTCTTCTTCGGTGCCGTCGATTCCATCACCGCTTTCACTTTGTACATCGACTCGCATGTCTTCTGCTCTGGTGATTTCCCTATCAAGATCATTTCCATCTTCGACGGTTCCGCAATACGGTTTTCAATCGACCCCACACTTATCATCTTTTCCAGTTATGCCCCTGCTCTTTGCGTCCATAATTAGTAAACATGGTCTTCCATCATTTTCGATGATTTTTTTGTCAACCTTAGGCCCTATGCCACCTCTTGGGTCTATCTACCCAGCGCCTCCTATTGGCACTACCTCATCATTCCTAACATGTGGTTTGTCTATTCCTCTTTTCAGGCTATCAAATTGGATTTCCCCGGTTTTAAAGGTGATGACCCTCTTGGTTAGATCTTTAAGAGTGAGCACTGTTTTTATTATCATCAGCTTCCGGCCAACCATAAATTGTTAACTAGTTTCTTTCATATGGAAGGGCTGGTATTATAGTGGTTTAAGTGGTTAACAAAAAATTACCAAGTAGTATCTTGAGAACAATTTGCACAGGCCTTGGAAATGAGAGTTGGGGCCTTCAGAGTTTGAAGATGTGCAAGGTGTTTTGGAAAAATTGGTTCAGACATCCTCAGTAGACATTTACATCAATCAATTCGACACACTTTCAATGCGTATGGTAGGCCTTCATCTAGCTTTTCTCTTGAGTAATTTTGTTTCTGGCCTTCGTAGAGATATTCAGTTTGAGGTTCGAGTGGCCTGACCCTCATCATTGTTGGAGGCAATGGCCTTAGCACAACTTAATGAGGCCAAATTGATCGAATCATCAACCCATCCCTTTTCAACTTCCATCTTAAACCAGAAGCCATCAACCCCTTATCAGTCCTTACCGGTGCAAACTTACAATACTCGACCCACTCTAACTTTACCACCCTTATCGGTCTTATCCTTCACTACTTTTATGCTTGTCCCCACAAAATCCATCAAACATCACTAGTTGTTGCATAACTTCTAAGGAAATGCATAATCAATGTGAAAAGGGTCTCTGTTACTATTCTGATGTCTCATGTGTTCTCAGTCACCGATGCAAATCTCAGCCCCAGTATTTTTTTGTGGAGGCTTGCGACAAGCTAATATTTTATTCTCTAGATCTTGAAGTGTAATATTATGGGCCAATGGGAGATTCTCTAGCTTCCTCGGAGTTGTCTTTACATGCGATGTCCGGTGTTCCATCTTCTATTTCCCTTCATTTTAATGCTACTTAACATGGTCATCACGTTCAAATTCTTGTAGATGGCGGTAGTACTCATAATTTCATTAAATTCCAAGTGGATATATTTCTGAATTTTCCTATTAAGTCCATTAAACAATTTTCAGTTGCAGTAGGCAACAACCAAAGTTTGGTATGTGATGGGTGTTTGCGTAATGTTGCTTTGGAGGTGCAAGGGTACACTTTGATCACAAACTTGTGTATTACCACTGGATGGGTGGATATTATATTGGGAGTGTCTTAGCTTGCCACGTTAGGGCCGATTCTCCACCATTAAAAAGAAAACAATGCAATTTTAAGTGAACAATACTATAATCATGCTCAAAGGGGAGCATGGTCCACAAATAGCTCTGATTCAATATAGTGGCATGTGCAAATTGGTTATGGGAGACTCTATTGCTGCTCTTTATAGTCTTACGGTGATTTTGAAAGCTTCGGATATGGTAGCTACAACTTCTGACCCGGTTTAAACTCTTTTGCACCAATTCGTAAAAGTTTTCGAAACCCCTAAAAGGTTACCACCACCACAAGAGAGAGAGAGAAACAGAGAGAGAGAGAGAGAGAGAGAGAGAGAGAGAGAGAGAGAGAGAGAGAGAGAGAGAGAGAGAGAGAGAGAGAGAGAGAGAGGCCACAATATTCATATACTCCTATGAATGGTCAAATCAGTGTGTGTCCTTATAGTTATCCCTATTTTCAGAAAGTTGAGATTGAGTGTTTGGTTCAAGAAATGCTTGATGATGTTTTGATTCGCCAAGTTGTAGTTCCTTCTCTTCTCATGTTTGTTGATTAAAAGACTGATGGAACATGGCATTCTTGTATGGATTATAGAGCCTTAAATTCAATCACAATCAAAGATAAGTTTCTAATTCCCACAATTGATGAATTACTCGATGAACTATATGGGGCTCGTTATTTCTTGGAATGAGATTTGCGATCAGGATATCATAAATCTGAGTTCAGCTAGAGGATGTGTTTAAAATGGTCTTTCAAACGCATGATTGTCACTAAAAGTTTTTGGTTATGCCATTTGGGCTCACTAATGCTCCAACTAACTTTCAAGTAGAGATGAATGATTTATTTCGTCCATTTTTGCGCCAATTTGTGTTAGTCTTCTTTGACGATATCCATATATCTATTTGCAATTTCTTGACTCACTTGCAACAATTAGAATATGTTCTACAACTTGATAATTTCGTCTATGCCAAGATTTAAATGCGCTTTCGCTCAAAATGCTATTGAATATTTATGCCATATAATATCCAAGGATGGCGTATCGATAAATCCATTGAAGGTGTGAGCAGTGGTAGAGTGGCAAGTAACTTGTCCTCATAAAGAATTACGCAGTTTTTTGAGTTTGTCTGGGTATTATCGAAAGTTCATTAAAGAGTACGCCGTAATATCAACTCCCTTGGCAGACTTGTTAACTTCATAGCTTTGTGCGGTCACGTAAGGCTTAGGATGCTTTTGAGGCCTTAAAATCGGCATTAACTTCTGCTCCCATTCTTGTGTAACTGGATTTCAATAAAACATTCATTCTTCAAACATATGCCTTGGGCGTGGGCATTGCCGGTGCATTGATACATGACAACCAACCTATTGGCTCATTTAGCCTAAAATTACGCCTCCTTGAAAAATGCCTTGACTTACCACCGTGAGATGCTAGCAATTATGATGGTTGTAGAGAAATGGCAATAGTACCTCTTGGGACACTATTTCATTATTCAAACGGATCATTATAGCTTGAAAGCTCTCATGGACTAAACAATACACACTCCCAAATAACAAAAATAGCTCACAAAGCTATTGGGTTTTGATTTTTCCCATCACTTACAAGCCCGACCACAAAAATATTGTCGTCGATGTTTTATCATACCAACCTTTAGAATCAAGTTTACATAAACCATCTTTTATGAAGCTCACATTTTATAAACGATTGCACATGACCCATACCCAGTATACGGTGGTTGACAGCCTAGCATTGTTTAGATCACAGTTAGTAATTCCACCCTCCTTGTGCACTATTGTTCTACACGAGTTTCATAATTAGTCGGTGGGTGGTCATACTGGGGTCCACCGTACTTTTCATTGAGTTGAAGCGAGTTACTATTGGAGGGGTATGCGAAGTGACATTAAGAATTATGTCGCTAAGTGTATGGTTTGCCAACAAGTTAAATGCTCTAATTTAGCCCCTACTGTTATAGCTTCTTCTGATACCTTCATGAATTTGGGAAGACATATCCTTGTATATTATTGATGGGTTGCCTATGTCCAGGGGATTTACTAATATTACGGTTGATATTGATAGACTATCTAAGTATGCACATTTTCTTCCATCACCGCCGCGTTATAGAACTGCCAAGGTTTCCGAGGTATTTTTAAACGGAGTAGTTAAATTTCATGGTATTCCCATATCAATGATGTTTGATAGAGATAAGAAAGTTCTTAGCTCATTTTGGCATGAGTTATCCAAAGTACATGTTACCGCATCTATTCATAGACGGACGGTCAAACTGAGAGTCTTAATCAAACTTTGGAGATGTATCTCTGTAGCTTTGACATGGATGCACCGAAGTTGTGGTCTAAATACTTATCTTGGGCAGAGTTTTGGTACAATACTTTATTTCAAACTACTACCGGCATGGCACCATTTCTAGCGGTCTATGGTCATGATCCACCAGCTCTAATCTCTTACACACCTTATTCTTCAACTCATGATATAATAGATTAGGAATTATATCAACTCGATCAAATTATTGCCCAATTAAAATCCAATTTCCAGAAGGCACAAGTTCGAATGGAGCAACAAAGTGATAAGCATCAGAAGAATTATGAGTTCATGGTGGGTGACCGGGTACTTTTCCATTTACAGCCATATCGGCAATTCACATTACGTGGGCATGCTAATCAAAAGTTGAGTTGCAGATCTTCTATGTCGTTTCGATTACTAAACGAGTAGGTCAAGTCGCTTATCGCTAACAAAGTCATGTGTATATACTAAATGAGTTGATTTACTTGCATTATATTATGTGTATATACTACATTAAATAAAGAAATACATCAAAAAGGTCATATAGGATTTATTTGCATTAGTCATAATTTGCATATTCCATTGAGCACCACAAAGTCATGTGTACATACTTTCTTCATAAAAAAAATTGACAAATCCTCTTGTGTGATATTCATTCATTTGGTGTATAAGGAAGGTCATACACTATTAAGAACTTGCAAAATTAGTGCAACAAAATTGTTTATTTTTGATATAATCTCACATAATTCACACTTTTGTCCTAAAGTAGTGGGTAGATCTCTACTAAAAACTTGAAGTTATCTCTAAGTAAAACATGAATTAAGCAAAGTCTAATTATTGGAGAGATATGATATTGCACTAAACTAAAATAACTTATTCATTTTATTTCATGACCACAATATATACTAAAAGGAATTCAGATGAATAATACGAATTTAAATGTTTTATAAGTGTTGACTTGTATGAACATCATGATTCTTGTGACTTACATGATTTTTGTTTTATGTACGATTTAATTACATTCATATTTAGGCATTTTATTGCATTGTTTCTTTTTAGAAAGAGATTGAGAAGCTGCAAAAACAATTATTAGAATATTCTTCTTGACATACAATATTATTTTTAATTTTGTTATTTTAAGATCATGTGTTAGTGGGAAGGCGAAGGTCTAAGTTGGCAGGATATGAGCATTCAAGTATCGCTCTCCTACTCCACCTCCTTAATCCTACCATTTCTATTGCTTCACAATATAATGTCTATCAAACACTCAAGATTCTCCCGATCTTCTATTCAGTCTTCTCTATTGCAGAGCAAAAACTATTTTTCCTCAAAACCCTGAACTTTTATTTTTGTGTTACTACATCTGTTCGATTTTCTTCAAAAAAAATATGATGCGAACACAAAAACCATAGAAGAGGAAAGCAAGTGCATTATAGTTGACAACTCCAACAACATGACAAAACGAAGTTCTATTTACAATGACTTCATTGTCCAAACACTTGTCATAGTTTTGCTTGATTCTATTGATTTTATTGCATATTAAACAAGTAAGGGGGAGAAACTCAAATCGTTATTTGAGTATTTAAGCACCAACGCCATGTTTCATTTCATGGTCATGTCCATTTAGCATCTTGGTCGAAAAAGAGGGGAAATACGATGGTTCTTAAGAGGTTATAGGATAAAATGTTACTGCATGATAATCTGATACTTGGTTGCTTTGGTTGATATTTGGTCTTTATCTTACTTTAGCTCTGATATCCGTATAGTTTTAATTCTTCATTATCTCATCAACTTTGATATATGTTTGTGTGTATTGATACTTGAAGTGTATTGATTGGTCTTGTTAATGTTGCTTCATGGATATAATTTCTTGTGGTTTAGTGTTTGTTTTACATGTTCGCCTCTTCGAGGAACGACTTAAATCTGAATGCAATATGGGGAGATTATTATAGAATTAGTAAAATACACGAGTTATATATTTATTTAATTAATTCTATAGGTTTCTTGACTTTCTTAGTGACAACCAAGGAAGATAAAGTGAAATATCTTTATTTATTTCGTTACTTGAAGTTTCTTATTGATTTGGAGTTATTAATTATGGAATCTCCTTCCATAATGAAAGTAGGGATTACAACCTATTATATTAAGGAGTCCTTATTATCATCTTATTCTATTTGGTAGGAAGCATATGCGGCGAAAGAGAAAATAAAAGAGAAGAGATCGATCAAGAAGAGAAGAAGGATTGCAAGATCAACGATCTATGAAGACGAGCAAACTTGAATATATATTGTAAACATTAAAGTTTGAATTTTGGAAGATTTTAGACTACTGATGTATTCAAATTTTCGTACTAAGACTTGATGTTGCATCACTGAAAAAAAAAATAGAATTTTGATAGGATTCTACACTAAAAGAAAGATCAATTAATATTATTTATAAAGACTACAACTGATCTTCAAGACATACACTATAAAAAATAGCAAAATACTAAGGGATTATTCCCTCGATAAAGGCCAAAATCCCCTCGGTATTTGTTTTATCAAGGGATAAAACTGTTGAAAATACAATGAACACAAACGGGAATTGTTAAAATATCACTAAAACTGGAAAGAATAAAACAGAAAGTGTAAGAAAAGTCGAGTCGAGTAGAACTCAATCCGCAAGACGAAATTGCCCCGGTAGTGCCCTTTGGTTTTGGCAAATCGTCCCCAAAGATAAAACGACCTCGTCTCTGGTATTAAAGCACCGTAAATACTAGAGCTCCTGCGAACAGGAAGAGATTGGACTGAACTACGAAAGAAAACAGAATGCAGAAAATGTATGTTATGTGTTCTAAATGAGTGTTATGTATTCCTTGCTTTTTCCAGGTGTTTCAGGTGTGTGTGAAGTATGGATAGAACACCCTTATATAGGGGTTCCGGCGGGAAAGGTAATAGCACCATAATGACGACCATAAATGCATCATTAATACGTTCAAAACTAACAGCACCTGGTAGCATGAACCTGGATAGAATTAACGTTTACATGTTAGCCAGGGTTGAACCAGAACTAGGACACCAATGCGAACCACCTCAATCGGACCAATTGTCCATGACCCAAGACCCAAGTCCCAAGGCCTAGGCCCAGGGCCCAGGGCCCAAGACCGAGGTCCGGGACCGGGCTCGGGCTCGAATTCGCTCGGCTCCGCCATCGGATTCACCGAAGGCGAACGGGCGAACCCAAGTCCAAGAGCCCGCATGAGCTTTGTTCACACAAAGTCCACAACACCTGCTGACCCACTTGATGTCCACTAATGAAATGTAATCATTTTTAAAATCCCTTCCACATTGATTAACAATCAATGTGGGATAAACGATAAAGCACAAAAGCAACCATTCAACTTCAAAGCATCATTTCTTACTCACCAATAATTGGAATTGAGAAATTCAAAATACTACAATTATCTATGCAAATACTTAGCTCAGTTCTTAAGAGACAATAGAGAATAGTGATAGGTGGCTTATGGCCTTGAACCCTCCTTAGTTAATACAACCGAGCATACCGGCGGATTAGTGAACATAATTTTTGAACTATTCCCCTTTGTGTATACAAGATAATAGTACAAACCCACTAAGGTCTCGGAAATCTTCCGTTCTCACGTTTGTGTCCGTTTTTGGCCATGGACAACTTCTTTGGATTCATAAGCATTCGGTAGAAGCGACCCTCACTTCTCGCTTACATAGGTGATTCTTAAACGAGTATTATGTCGTACTCAAGTCAAAGACCTGCACAAGAATCATTAAAAATCAGAGATTTATCCTCACCACATGACAGATTAAAACTCTACTTTTGTCGTTAAGGAATCGGGTCGTAGAGTTTTACTTACCCAGAATATTATAGTTTAGTTTTCCCATTGAACCAAGTTTGTGGTATCTCCACTCATCATGGTTTGGTTTCCACTACAATCATCTTTAAGATGTGGATTTCACTCCCATTCCTTCAAGCAACTTATACATCTGATCTCGAGCTATGTTTTTAGTGAATGGATCCGCTAGATTATCTATCGACCTTACGTAGTCAACTGAGATAATCACACTCGATAACAAATGTCTTACGGTGTTATGTCTCCGACGAATATGTCAAGACTTTCCATTATACAAGCCACTTCTTGCCCTTCCAATAGCAGCTTGACTATCGCAGTGAAGCATAACCGGCGGCACGGGTTTCTCCCAACATGAAATATCTTCTAAAAAGTTACGAATCCATTCTGCTTCTTCACCTGCTTAGTCCAAAGCGATAAACTCAGATTCCATGGTGGATCGGACTATACATGTCTGTTTAGTGGATCTCCAAAAAACAGCTCCTCCCCCAATTACAAACACATACCCACTTGTTGACAGTGAGTCCTTTGAGTCGGATATCCAGTTTGCATCACAGTAACCTTCAACCTGGGGTATCTACCATAGTGTAGCCCAAAGTTCAGAGTATACTTTAAGTATTTCAAAACTCTCACAAGCGCTTTCCAGTGTTCTCCACTTAGATTGCTTGTATATCGACTCAGTTTATTTACCGAGCAAGCTAGATCAGGTCTTGTACAGTTAGAGATGTACATCAGACATCCAATGATCCTAGCATAGTCCTTCTGAGCAATAGGATCACCTCTGTTCTTACTCAAGTGAACGTCGAGTTCCATAGGTGTCTTTGCTGGAAGACTATCGTGTGCATTGAATTTCTTGATCACTTTCTCAATGTAATGAGATTGTGATAAGACAATTCCATCTGGAGTTCTTATGATTCTTATGCCAAGAATTATGTCAGCAACTCCCAGATCCTTCATGTCAAAATTCCTTTTTACCATGAGTTTCGTCTCATTAATCACTTGTAGGTTGCTACCCATGATTAACATATCATCTACATAAAGACATACTATAACAAACCTGCCATTAGTATTCTTAATGTAGACACACTTTTCTCACTTGTTTATCTTGAGCTCATTTGACATCATCACTTCGTCAAACTTCAAGTGCCATTGTAAAGGTGCTTGTTTCAAGCCATGCAAAGACTTAACCAGTTTGCACACTTTTCTTTCTTGTCCAGGTTTTACAAAACCTTCAGGTTATTCCATATAGATTTACTCTTCTAAATTGCCATTTAGAAAATATGTTTTAACATCCATTTGGTGAATCTCAAGATTGTGCAAAGCAGCAATCGCTAGAAGCACCCGGATAGAGGTAATTCTGGTCACAGGAGAGTATGTATCAAAGAAATCATATCCCTCCTTCTGGAGAAATCCTTTCACAACTAGACGAGCTTTATAATTATCGATTGATCCATCAGCTCTGAACTTTCGTTTCAAAATCCATTCACTCCCTAAAGGTTTACAACCTTCAGGTAAATCAGTCAGAATCCACATATGGTTCTGCATGATCGAATCGATCTTGCTCTGCACAGCTTCCTTCTAAAATGAACTATCATTCAGTGAGAAAGCTTTTTTCAGTGAATTTGGTTCTTCATCTAAGAGAAAAACCACATAGTCGGGACCGAAATCCTTAGCAACTTTAGCTCGAGTGCTCCGTCTAGGAGTTAGAGCTTCAAGTTCTGAACCAGGTCATTTACGAGACTTAGGTTCATCCCCCACAAGTTCTTGACTTAGAGTTCCTTCAGCATTACCAGTGTTTGAACTGTAAGCAGTTTTATCCTTACAAGGATAGATATCTTCAAAGAATATCGCATTCCTTGACTCAATGGTAGTTCCGACATTCATGTCTGGAACATCTGACCTATGAATGATAATTCGATAGGCGCTACTATTTAGTGCATAACCAATAAAAATATAATCAACCGTTTTGGGTCCGATTGTCACCTGCTTCGGTAGAGACACTTCTACCTTCGTTAAACACCCCCACACTTTGAGGTATTTATGAGAAGGTTTCCTTCCTTTCCACAACTCATAGGGAGTTTCGTCCCTACCTTTAAGTGGGATTTATTGAGGATATAGTTTGCCGTTAAAACAGCTTCCCCCCACATGTTCTGAGGTAACCCAGAACTAATCAACAACGCATTCATCATCTCTTTCAAAGTACGATTCTTGCGTTCTGCAAGGCCATTCGATTGAGGTGCATACGGAGTTGTTGTTTCATGAATTATGACACTTTCGTTACACAACTTCTCAAACAGAGCTACGTATTCCCCTCCTCTATCACTTCGAATAGATTTGATTTTGCAGTTAAGTTGATTTTCGACTTCACTCTTAAAGTTCTTAAAAACTTTAATAACATCATCTTTACCTCTCAAAAGATAAAGGTAACAATACCTTGTGCAATCGTCGATAAAAGTAATAAAAATACTTTTTGCCACATCTTGTTTGCACAAACTCCAAATCACATACATCCGTGTGAATTAATTCTAGAGGTGTCGTGTTCCTTTCTACCGATTTAAATGATAACTTTGTCATTTTTGCTTCTACGCAAATTTCACACTTACTTTTATTAACAAATTCATTTACTTTAAGCAAATTGAGATTTGACAATCGTTTTATTGCATTTAGATTAACGTGGCCTAATCTACAATGCCATAAACTGGAGCACTCAGTCAAGTAGGAGGAATCAGAAGTAATTTTATTAATGATAGGTTTTGGGTGAATAACCATTACATTGAGTTTGAACCGTCCATCTGTAAGGTAACCCTTACCCAGAGGTGTTCCAAACTTAGAAAAAACTAACTTATTAACCTCAAATATAAGTTTAAAACCACGGCTAACTAGTATTGATCCAGAGACTAAATTCTTCTGGATGTCCGGAACATGCAGCACCTCACTCAGAGTGATCTCCTTGCCGGAGGTCATTTTGAGGACAACCGAACCAACACCTGCAACTTGCGAAGAAGCTTGGTTCCCCATGTTCAACTTCCTTCCCTCATAGGGATGGTATTTAGAGAACAAGCTCCGGTCTGCACACACATGGGCGGTTGCAGCAGTGTCGATGAACCATTAACCACGGTTCTCGACTATATTGGCTTCCACAATGATAACCGCAATCAGATCATCACTAGTTAGCTACTTCTCGGCTAAGTGGGCACTCGGCTTGGCCTTCTTTTGCTTTGGCTTGCGACAATCCTTAAACCTATGTCCAGGTTTGCCATAATTGAAGCAGTCGCCGCTGAACTTCTGAGAAGAAGGAGCTTTCGGCTTTTCGTTGCCAGGACGCGGCCTCTTCTTTGAGTTTTCTCCTTGTTCAAGTAGGTTCACCCGAGGTTCATCCAAACTTTTCGAATTCTTATACTGAACTCGAACTTCGGACTCAATTCGTACCTTCCGAATAATATCTTCAAGAGACATCGCCTTTCGCTTATGCTTGAGATACGTCTTGAAGTCTTTCCAGTTTGGAGGAAGCTTATCAATCATGGCAGAAGCCGTGAAAGCGTCAGGAAGTACCATCCCCTCGTCGTGGACGTCATTCACTAGCATTTGGAATTTCTGAACTTGTTCCATAACGGGGCGAGAATCAATCATCTTGTAGTCCATGAAGTTCGTGACTACAAACTTCCTAGTTCCAACCTCGTCGGAGCTGTACTTCTTCTCAAGTGCCTCCCAAATCTTCTTGGAAGTCTTTACGTCCGAGTACACATTACACAGGCTATCTTCTAGGCTACTAAGGAGAAAACCTTTGCACAGATAGTCATCGTATGTCAGTTATCATAGGCGGAACAAACATTGAAGTTGGTCTCAGACTCGTTTGGAGTGGATGGTTTGTCTTCCTTCACAAAGTTAGAAAAGCCAAGCATCGTAAGGTAGAACAATATCTTTTGTTGCGACCTCTTGAAGCCGTCACCATTGAACTTCGGAGGCTTCTCCGCGGCGGGCATAATCCGTGAGGAGTGCACCGGAGAAGTCATAGTAGGAACAAAAGTCCCCATCATACCCGTCGAATGGGTAGCTGAAACATGTGAGTACGTCAGCGGAGCCGTTGCGAACATGTTTGGAACCGAAGTTCCCGACATCCCAGAATGATGGATTCCAGCCGAAGCTGACGTATTTTGGACCGAGGTCCCCATCCCATAAGGGAATGATCCAGCGGCTGAAGCAGTGGCTGAAAACATACTTGGAACCGTAGTTCCCGTCATCTCAGAAGGATAGATCACAGCCGAAGCTGACACAGTTTGGACCGAAGTCCCCGTAAGGGAACAATCCAGCAGTGGCTGAGTTCAGGTTGGTCGAAGAGAAATGCCTTGAAAGTGTCTCCAGAAGGGTGTCGATAGTCCCTTGGTTAAGGAGGAAATCAGCATGACTCGTGTTTGGCATAGAGGCACCAATCATCGTGGTGTTCGTGACTGCAGGGGCAGTGGTCGTCGTCGAAATGGTGGAGGTAATGGCAAAAGCAGTCGATCTTGTCGGAGTGTTGGAGGTCGACATTCTTTTCCAGCAGAGATATAAAACAGTAAATTATGAATTACAAACAAATCTCGTCTTGTGATTGTTGGAAATAAAATGAGCACAAACAGGAATTGTTAAAATATCACTAAAACTGAAAAGAATAAAACAGAAAGAATAAGAAAAGTCGAGTCGAGTAGAACTCTATCCGCAAGACGAAATTGCCCTGGTAGTGCCCTTCGGTTTTGGCAAATCATCCCCAAAGATAAAAATACTTCGTCTCTGGTATTACAGCACCGTAAATACCAGAGCTCCGGCGAACAGGAAGAGATTGGACTGAACTACGAAAGAAAACAGAATGCAGAAAACGTATGTTATGTGTTGTAAATGAGTGGTTCTGTGTTCCTTGCTTTTGCCAGGTGTGTGTGAAGTATGGATTGAACACCCTTATATAGGGGTTCCAGTGGGGAAGGTAACAGCACCATAATGACGACCAT
>BMAC01000147.1:1072157-1088334 GCA_014905375.1 Phtheirospermum japonicum | reverse complement strand
GGGKGGTTTGTTTGTTTTGATTGAATTATTCTAAATTAACTAGCAAGCATGAATTGAAATCATTAGAGCTAATTAAACTAAATTAAAACGAAAGGAATTAAAGACTTACTAATTAAACTTTGACGAACAGTAGCGTTTCGGTGTCGAGATCTTGAATCTAAGCTATATAATTTATCTAAGAACTAATCTAAACTAATCTTAAGCTAGAGATTCAAAACTAAAAAATTTAAAGAGAAACTAAGAAAATAAAATGGCACTCTTGGGGTTGTCAACCCCCAAAAGGCCTTAGAAACCCTAGAAATAATGTGTATTTCCAAATGTGAGGGGTGGGGGATATTTATAGGTGTAGGTGGCTTAGAAAAGGGGTCAAAATTAGGGTTTCCGCCCCTTCTAGGACGTTCAGCACTTTCCATACCAGTTGAGCCCAGAAACGACCCTTCTAGAAGGCCCAGAATCAGGAGGTGCTGCCAGCCCAGCTTTCTATACCGGTTGGGCCCAGAGACATCCCTTCTAGAAGGCCCAAAACTGTCATTTCTTCACCAATTCACTTGTTTTGCGTCTCGTTTCTTTGTGCAATTCCTATGAATCATCCTTCAATATTTAATTCACCAATTTAGCACCTAATTACTGGTACCCAGTCTTAGCTTAAATACTTCAAATCAAGGCTCGTTTTCGCCGAAACTCCACTTGTAGGCCCATCCTTGACTACGTAAGAATATAAATACCTSAAAATACCTAAAATAAATATAAAATTAATTAAAATATGATAAAATAAGTTGGARATAMRAAATTACAAAAATATGCTCAATCTATCCAACTTTCACCGAAAACACTAACTAAAACGAACTAAAATACTAATTAAAATCAAGACAAATTCATGTTAATCATTAATCCCCCTAATATGTTTTAAAGTGGAATTGAACCCTTGCTCTCAAGGCTGAGGAAGTCTTGGCCTAACCGTTATGCTACCCAAAATAAATGTTTGTAATTTTGTTTGTTTATTACATATATCACCTAAAATTGTAAATTATATTTATAAATAATTATATTATAATTATATATTATTATTTAAATCTGTGTTACAATTATATTATATGTATTGAAAATTATATATATTGAATTTGTTTTACTTAATTAATTGTAATAATTATATTTTATGTGAATGACCTTCCTACTCCTAAAACCTAATCTTGTACCTATAAAAGGGACTCTAGTCCTCATAATAAAGAACACTCTTTCAACACTCTCTTCTCTCATTGACTCACTCTCCTCTCTCCTTTTTCTAGTTTTACAACTCTTTTTCAGCACGAATCTCTAACCAATTGAGATTAATCAAAAGAAATTAGCCTTCAAAACCAAACTTCCATAAACCAACACAACATAAAATTTTATGCGCTAAAGTTCTCTGTGCAGAAAAGTTTTAATACCATTTTAAAGTTTTAACCATTGGATCGTTTTCAAATTTTTACAATGTATTCAAAATTTATTGAATTAACATCTGAACGGTGGAGATTGTATTTTGATCTTTATATAGTCCAATAACGGGTTCCCAATAAAAAAATGTTTTTGTTCATGAATTGTCGGTGCATATTTTCTCATAAATAGATCTCACACAATCTAACTGTTGGATCAAATTTATATTTGTATATATTTCTCAAAACATATAAAATTTGGTTTGGATGGAGGAGATCGATTTTGTATATCTCTATCATTATCAAAAGAGGTCACGGATTTAAAGTTGTTTTCTGAAGAAACACTAGAGAAATCAATTTCTTCCACCGTCAATATATTATTATAGTTTGTGGAGAAATACAATCATATCTCAATATATTCTATTTGAATATTATGTATTTTTGAAGAATACTATGAGATCTACAATCGCTCGTCAATATATTATTATAGTCTGTGGAGAAATACAACCATATCTCAATATAATCTATTTGAATATTATGTATTCGTGAAGAATACTATGAGATCTACAATTGCTCGTCGATATATTATTGTAGTTTGTTGAGAAATACAACCATATATCAATATATTATATTTGGATATTATGTATTCTTGAAGAATACTATGGGATCTATAATTGCTCTTGAAGAAGCGATTTTTTTTATTTAATTATTATTTTAATATTTTATTTTCATGTCATGTGTTTTAATTATATCAATTCAAGTTGTTTCTCCTGAAATAGAACAACTAAGTATATTATTTCGAAAGAATGTACGTATGTATTCTTATTTCATGTGATAATTCAATAATCCTGAAGAATATATATGTTTTTAAAAGAACCATTCATACTTGTACTTAAATTATATCATAATTCAATATTCCTGAAGAATATGTTTTTTTTAATCTAAATTAAATATTTATCCTCTTGAAGTGTCGCATGTTATGTTATATGATACTTATTCCTGAATAAATATTAATATTTATGTCAGGTTGATATTATAGTTCTAAATCAATATTTTTCTTCATCAGTTTACCTTTATTTCTTCTTTCGGGCAATTGATGAAGGAGAGCTTGTCCACAAATTTATCAAAAAGTTTTGAGAATCTAGCCACCGGCACATATTTTCCACGAGGAGACTATACAATTAAGGTACATATTTTTCCTTTTTGTTAATCCAAATTTATGTGTTTCAATTGTGAATTTGTTCTTGTTCTTAGGGAGTTCTTAATGAATTATATCTTTTATTATATAAAAGAAAGACGAATACAATTAGATAATATTATCGAAACTTTATCATGTATTTACATTCATGATATTAGAAACTTTAATTGATATTTACAGGGAAGCATGAAGTATAATCTATGTATTTATGCATTTCTATTTTGAGAATTGAAAATTTTACCCTCATTTTTCTTGGAATACATTGCATAATTGTTAATGTGCATTATGTGGTAATTATATACTTCTTTTGATGTGATTTTGGTTAAGAGGAGATGCATCCCAAATATTATAGTTAATATGATTCTAATGGGATCTACTCATTAATATGAATATAGAATACTCATTTGGTTTAATTTTTGTTATTGTCAATTAATTAAATGACACAATTTATATGCAAGCATGATAAATTTAAAACAACAAGCTGTATTTTTATTTTTCATGATAAAACATGTAATTATGTATATCTGCGCACTATATGAGATTTATTTTCAACTCATATTTATCGTAGTATTTTTGCGAAATATGATCTCACAATTCATAATAATCATGAAGATTATTAAAATATAAATCATGGTTTCTGAATAAATGAGATGGTATATTGTAATTTCTCAGCTGAGTATGATATGTTCATGAAGAACATTATAAGATATATAATCCGCATTTTCCTGATGAAAAAACAATTCTCTTGAAGAAATATTTTTATTATATTTCTTATTTATTATTAAAAACATTATTTACACGTCATTGTTGTACTATTTACATTATGATTAAGTTGTTGTTCCTGAAGTAGCACAACTAATAATAATATTTCTTATGAACATTATATGCCCCTGCATATCATTTATATATTTATTTGTCAATTTCATATTATTGAAGAATATTGATATATTACTCATGTAGTAGTGATATTTATGTCAAATATTCAATTGGATATTTTTTGCTTTTGAAAAATGACACTTTGTCGTATGCAATATTAAAAACCAAGTATACTCACGAATTAGTAACACATCAAATCAATCATTACTACTTAATAATGCCCCGAAGAGCATATTTATTATATAAAACTTATCATTTTTGAAAAATATATACCATGAGTATTATTTATATGTTATGGATTCTTATAAATTTCAAAACTTTAAATTGATTGTATTCTTGAAGTAGTACAAATCTCAATAATATTACACGTAAAGTTTTGGTAAATATTTTGATATGATTTAGAATATTATTTTAATCAATTGGGCAAAGTGGTTAGAAAGTAAAGATAAACCTCAAAAAAATATGAGAGGTCCAAGGTTTGAACCCTTTTCAACATAAAGGGTTAGTGATACCACTTGAGTTACAAACTTGTGGTGATATAATTTGGAATATAAATCAACCAGATGTTTAATTTTTACTTGAAATATCATAGTTTGAGACAATTTATTATCGAATTAATTTATACTATACACTAGTACTAACTCAAATATTCCTATATTGACCCGAAAATTCAATAAAAGGTCTAAAAGAGTTATAAGTTATTATTATTTTGAACCCAAAGTTCAGTATTATCATGATTTGACATGGCTGGTATGACCATCCCAGTTTATTAATTTATGAAGAGTATGAAGACTCTTCTTTTTATTTTTAATGCTACATGTTCTCAACAAAATTAACCATTAAATTATTACTAGTTTAACTGGAATTAAGTTCCAATAATATTCATATTTCATATTACGGGTGAGATCTTTTGGGCCCATTCACCTTCCATGTTAACTTCTAGATATTTGAATCCACTAGAAGATTGCATGTGTTATTATCTCATAACCAGAAGTTTACGAGAATAATTGCTCTATTGTCTATGAGAGCAAAGTACCGTATGTATCTAATAAATACACTTATCATTTGCTAGTAAATTTATTTTCAAAGTTTATTGATGATTTATATTTGTTGACTATGGTTGGCAAAATCAATTAATAAGCCTTATGATATTTGTTATATCTTTGATGAGAACAGTTTTTGTAATAATGTGAAATGAATATTTCACCAGTATGCCAAATATGAAAATATATGTGAAACCCCTGTCTATAACTTACAGTCAGAAGTCTCCATCAAAATTTAAACAAGTGCGATATTTATAATCGCCCCACTACGTGTCATAATGGATAGCGAATGCTGAGAACATATCAAATAAAGATACATTTTTCTCTTAATTTGTTAGTCATTGTATATTCTTAGCATTAGGGGGAGGATATGCATATGTTATGGTAACAAAAAAAAAAATGAAATGTATATGTCATGGTAACCAAAAATATGTAATGCATAAATATAATTCTCGCAAAGTTTAAAACAAACCTGAAGTTTGGTAGCAAGAATTTGCATTTTAGATTACTGACTATAAGGTTACAATGGTTTTCAAGAGTAAAGACTCAAACTTGAAAGTTATATAAAATCCTATAAGAGGATTAAGATGGCATGCTTGAAGCATGGTAACGATTGATTCTAATATTTATCCTTTATATGGATCAGTTATTTGTGATGGTCTTCTCACTAAACGTTATACTCCAGTAGAGTAAACAGACATAACAAATTATAAACCCTTGAAGAGGTTCAGGTACTTGATGATAATTTTAGAACAATGAGATCTCGATAAGTTATGTCTATATAATTGGATCAAATAGAATCAATAAGAAATTAGTCGACTATATTTATACTCATGAGCTTAATGATAGCGATGATGATATTTTTGAATTAATTAAAAGTTATTGACACAATTGTTTGGTCAATATTGAATATGCAGTCTTATAGATTGCTATATATTTGACTAGAAGTTCATTCATATGAAATAATTTGTCAATAATAAATAAATAAAGATTTATGCTAAGAGCATTCTTTTACGTGGTGGATGATATTGAAATTTGAAGTTTCACTCAACCGACAATATAGAACAATATCATGGATAAAATGAAATCCTGAAAGGATTCTGATATGCTTGAAGAATATTTGAAACATTGTCATTAATATGATGAGATATGCATTGCACTCTTTTTCCCTTAACTGAGGTTTTGTCGGATTTTCCCTTTTTAATGAGGCAACATTATGAGCATATTTAAAGAATAATGTACTCTTTTTCCTTCATTCGGACTTTTCCCATCGAGTTTTTCCTTGAAGGTTTTTGACAAGGCACATTCTTGCATAATATTATATTTCAAAATTTAAAGATAGAAAAATGATAAACTCAAGAACTACTACCAATTGAAGTCATGGGGAGCAGCTGTACTCTTTTTTCTTCGATCAGTTTTTTGTCCCATAGGGTTTTTCTGGAATGGTTTTAATGAGACAGCAACGCTATAGTGTGGAAAGAAGTATTTCGTATATGACACAACTCATATGTGACTACATAAAAGGCGACAAGACAAGATATATATATCTCGAACTTCTACACACAAGACTTTCAAAAGAATGGCGATATCGATATYCAGCAAATTCGCTCATATGAAAATTTGGCGGACTTATTCACGAAAGCATTGCCAACATCATCGTTTAGAAGATTGGTATACAAGAATGGCATTGATCGACTCAAAGATCTTGATTTTAAGGGGGAGTAGGGCTGTACTCTTTTTTCTTCAACCACATTTTGTCCCATTGGGTTTTTCTAGCAAGATTTTAACGAGGCAGCATTTTTAAGGTCATTAAAGAGGGAGTGTTGTATTTAATTAATTTTAATAATTATATATTATGTGAATGACCTTCCTACTCCTAAACCCTAATCTTGTACCTATAAAAAGGACTTTAGTCCTCATAATAAAGCACACTCTTTCAACACTCTCTTCTCTCATTCACTCACTCTCCTCTCTCCTTTCTCGAGTTTTACAACAGAATTAAGATATTAGTATATTTAGACAATAAAAAAATAATTTTGCAAAAGTTGTTATTGTTATTAAATAAATATGTATTATATATTAAATATTCTTATTTAAAATAAATTATATGGAATCACAAAAAAGACTATTTGATTGATAATTTCATTTTTTAATTTTAATTTGTTTTTTTAAATTAAAAATATCGAGGGATTTGGTTTTCCCTCGATATTACTGAGGGGAATCGAAATACCCTCAGTATTACCGAGTTTAAAGCCCTATATTATTTTTTAATTTTCAAAATTATCGAGGCCTAAAAAATGCCCTCGGCAATACTGAGGGTTTTTTCGAAACTCTCGATATTTTTATTTCTTAAAATAAAATTTAAAAGGTAAAAAATAAGAAAAACAACCACATAGTATCTTTAATATTACAATTATTTTATTTAGTATTACATGTAATGCTATTACATTTAAAAAAAATACCGATCAATTAGTATATTTTGTGATTGTAAAACAAACAAAAAAATAAAAAAAAGATCACAGGTATCTTCAAAAAATATAACGAGATTCCATTTCTCCTATTTAGTATTACATTAATGCTATTACAATTTATTTTTATTTATCTTATTTTTTGTATTTAAAAAAAATACCAAGCGCATTTCTTGACCTCGTTAATTTTGGAAATTATAAAAAAAAGAAAAATATTGAGGGTTTCAAAACCCTTGGTATTATCGAGGGAATTTCGGTTCCCCTCGGTAATAACAAAGGCATTTTGAATCCCTTGTTTTTTATATTTTGTTTTTTTTAATTCCAAAATTATCAAGGATAAAAATTACCTTGGTATTATTGAGGGGAATTGAAATCCCGTCATTATATTATTATTATTTTTTATATTTTCATTTAAATATTGAGTGTACCGAGGAGATTTTTCGCTCAGTATCAATTCCTTCGAAAGACCCTTGGTATTTCCTTTGTTAATAGTGACCCAAACATTGGCGCCGATATAACGAGAGATCAATCGAGTGATAAATTTTTCGGTAAGAAAACCCTCGACAAATCCCTCGGTAATATCGAGGGCAAATTTGCTCTCGGTAATATGCTTTTTTTTTCTTTTCTTGTAGTGAGAATTCACTACAAAAAAAATTGAAAAAGCCGGCGGAAATTACTGACGGGCAGCAACCCTTCGGTAAAAGGCTGGCATTACCGACGGCTTCCCCAACGATAAACATTGTCGATGGACTTCCGATGAAAACCTGTCGTCGGTGTATGTGTCCATTGATTAGAGTATATTTGTCCTTATTTTTATTATCTCTTTAGTTCATTTTTATATTTGTTTTTTGGTATAAGTTGGATGATTTAGGCGTAATTCCGTAATTATATAATTCCAGCTTATTTTACCGCATTTTGATCTTAATTGATGCAATTAGGTGATGTTTCGTTGTTTTTCACCTTACAGCTAAGTAACCGGAAGAGTTTAGTACGTAAAAGACGAAGATCGATGTTCAAGAATAGGAGAACAAACTTTCCGGTGAAACGAGTAGCAAACGATCGAGAAACGGAGACCGACGCTCAGTCCCGTCGACTGACGCGACCGTCGACGCACCGTCGACGCGAGCCGTGTCAGCGAGTCATGACCGCGTTAGTCGGCGCACTGCCGACGCTACGTTCTGAAGCGTCGATGTCGACGCAACATCGAAGCAACTTGCTGAAGCATCGATGTCGACGCATCCCGGCGACGCACCTGCCCAGCCGACGCGCGCACCTGCTGACCACACCTGCCGAGCGCTGCCGACCGAGTCCCATCGAGCACCTGCTCGCGTCATTCGACGCTCCATCGTCGCTCAATTGACGCGACGGCCCATAATTTGGAAATTAGGGTTTCTTGTGCGGCAAGACTTGTAATATTTATAAAAACCTGACATATTTCGGATTTTGGGGGAACAACACAGAGGTGTCACGAGAGTTACATCTATCCTAGGATATTTTATCATTCAATAACAATAAATCCACGTCTTATAACAAGATTTGGAGACGCGGATCAATGATCGAAGTTCTACGCGTCCGAAACACCGATTTCGCGCTCGAGAATCCATCTTCGCCCAAGATCAGCGTTCAAACTCYGGAATAGCTGGAGCTTTTCATTGCTTTCCTTARTTTCAATAAKTTTTCTACACTCTTAGATAATTTTCTAGTTAATTGTTTAGATAAATTCTTAGTTAATTCTARTTTTAATTAGTTTAATTGTTTCTTATGCTTGGATATTGGATATTGGTAATTAGTTTATTTATGCGATTTAGTTTATGCTTAGTTAATGGTTCTTGGATTCGTATGATTCAATTGCTTAGCGATAGTTTCTTAAATTCATGCTTTAGATACGTTTTTTTAGCGTTAATCGATAATTTAGTTATTGCTCTCAGTTCATAATTTAAAATAATTAGTTTAATTAGCTTTAGTTTACTGCTTAGTTCGTAATTGATAATCTAGATTTAAATAATTAGTTTAATTAGTTTTAGTTTAATTATCGTCTTAGTTTATAATGATCGAATCAATTTATTCAAACCCCCAAATGTACATGTATGTTATTCGTAATTGAGAAAAATATCGAAAAGACCGAACAGTTGTTTTCTCGAGAGATACGACTCGAGTCAAACTCATCACCCTACAGTTACCTCGTATACTTGTGAGCAAACTGACGTGCTTTTAAATTAATTATTAAAAACGGGGTGCACAAAAGTTTGAGTCAAAAATTTGGCGTCGTTGTCGGGGAAGCAACGAATAGGAATTAAAGATATTTTTCGTTTTATTTTCTGTTTAATTTATTATTTTGTTTGCTTTTACTTGGTTTTGCCATTTGGTACGTTGACGAGTTGTTGAGTTTATGCAAGAAAGGCGATCACTTCAACGCGACCTTGTGCCATTCATCGACAACATTCACCATTCAAATCCGCCAAGACCAAGACCCGTTCTTATTCCCGAGGACAATTCCTCGACAGCAACTGACTTTGCTTGCGATCAAGTTCCCGACATTATGTTAGGAGCACATTCAGTTCGAAACGGCGATTCACCACCGAGATCACCACCGCGCCCCATTCGAGCTGGGTATGGTAGTGAACCAAACAAGTCACACTCTACTAGACGCGACGAAAGGAGAAACAAAGGAGTTAACCAGCAGCACAACATAGTCAATCACCCGCTCAACATGGAGAATTTGAGGCAAAACGAAGAGATGAAATACAATGTCATGCGTCAGCTGATTAGAGTAGATTTGTCCTTATTTTTATTAGCTATTTAGTTCGTTTTTATATTTGCTTTTGGTATAAGTTGGATTATTTAAGCATAATTCCGTAATTTTATAATTCCAGCTTATTTTACCGTATTTTGATCTTAATTGATGCAATTTAGGTGATGTTTCATTGTTTTTCACCTTACAGCTAAGTAACCGGAAGATTTTAGCGCGTAAAAGACGAAATTCGATGTTCAAGAGTAGAAGAACAAGCTTTCCGGTGAAACGAGTAGCAAACGATCGAAAAAGGAGACCGACGCTCAGTCGCGTCGACGCCCGTCGACGAGAGCCGTGCCAGCGAGCCATGGTCCGCGTCAGTCGACACAAGGACGACGCTCTGCCGACGTTACGTTCTGAGGCGTCGATGTCGACGCACCAACACCGACGCTAGCTGCTGAAGCGTCGATGTCGATGCATAACGTCGACGCACCTGCCAACCGACGCGCGCACCTGCTGACCAGACCTGCCGAGCGCTGCCGACCGAGACTGCCGATGTCCGCCGAGCGCCTGCTCGCTTCAGTCGACGCTCCGCCGATGCTCTGTCGACGCGACGGCCCAGAATTCGGAAATTAGGGTTTCTTGTACGCCAAGACTCCTAATATCTATTTAAGACCTCATTTCTACGGATTTTGGGAGAGATACACAGGAGAGGAGAAGTCCCAACACTATTATAGAGTATTTTAGCTCATAATAACAATAAATCCACGTCTTATAACAAGATTTGGAGACAAAGATCACGGATCGAAGAACGACAAGTTTGAGACTTCAATTTCGCGTTCGGAACTCAATCTTCGCCCAAGATCAGCGTCCAAACTCCAGAATAGCTGGAGCTTTTCATTGGTTTTCATAGTTACAACAAGTACTCTAAACTTTTAGTTAATTTCTTAGTCTATTGCTTAGTTAATTTCGTAGTTAATGCTAGAACTAGTTTAATTAGCTTAATCGTTTATGCTTGTTATTAGATATTGGTTAATTTAGTTAATTTATGCGATTGATTTATGCTTAGTTATTCGTTAATTTTAGATTCGTATTATTCAATTGCTTAGTAATAGTTTCTTATGCTCATGCTTTTAGATACGTAAATTAGCTTTAAATCTTAGTAGCGTTAATCGATAATTAGTTACTGCTCTTAGTCGATAATTTAGAAYAATTAGTTTAWTTAGYTTCGTACRCKGCTTAGTTYGTAATTRATAATCTAGTTAAAGTAATTAGTTTAATTAGTTTAAATTATYGTTTTAGTTTATAATGATCGAATCTATCTTTTCAAACCCCCAAATGTATATGTATGTTATTGAAAATTGAGAAAAACATTGATAGGACCGAACAGTTGTTTCCTCGAGAGATACGACTCGAGYCAAACTCATCACCCTACAGTTACCTCGTACACTTGCGAGCAAACTGACGTGCTTTTAWATTAATTATTAAAAACGGGGTGCACAAAAGTTTGAGTCAAAAATTTGGCGCCGTTGCCGGGGAAGCAACGAGTAGGGATTAAAAATGTTTTTCATTTTAGTTTTTGTTTAATTTATTATTTTATTTGCTTTTACTTGGTTTTTGCCATTTGGTGCGTTGACGTATTGTTGAGTTTATGCAAGGAAGGCGATCACTTCAACGCAACCTTGTGCCATTCATCGACAACATTCACCGTTCAAATCCGCCAAGACCAAGACCCGTTCTTATTCCCGAGGACAATTCCTCGACAGCAACCGACTTTGCTTGCGATCAAGTTCCCGACATTATGTTAGGAGCACATTCAGTTCGAAACGGCGATTCACCACCGAGATCACCACCACGCCCCATTCAAGCTGAGCATGGTAATGATCCGAACAAGTCACACTCTTTTAGACATGACGAAAGGAGAAACGAAGGAGTTAACAAGCAGCACAACATAGTCAATCACCCACTCAACATGGAGAATTTGAGGCAAAACGAAGAGATGAACGAAAATGTCATGCGTCAGCACAACGTCGAGAACGTGGCATTTAGGAACGAGGATGTTTTACAGCGAAATGCCTATATGAACAGTCAACGGCACGTGAACGAGTGGTTGGAAAATCAAGATCATGGTTACGAGCAAAACAATTTCGGACGGAGAAACGAGCGCGAGCACCGTTATGCACATAACGACCACTACGAGAGAGCATATGACCAAATTCGAGAACCAAGGGGAGATCGAGCACTTAGACAGCGCGACTTGGCACGTCCAAAGGTTGTACCCTTTAGGTCCGCCATTGTTCTTGGACCTACCGCTAGGGCAGTCGAGATCAAACCGCATCAACTCAACTTACTCCCCACCTTTCATGGGAATGCGCATGAAGACCCCTTGGCATTTTTAAATTATTTCGTTGATGAAGTTGGTCGATTCGTAGTTCATGGCCTTCATCAAGAGGAGGTCCAGATGATTTGTTTTCCGTACAGTTTGAAGGACAAGGCGAAGTCATGGCTACTATCATTAGAGCCCAGTTCGTTAACCGACTGGGATATGATTAGCGAGAAATTTCTTAACCAATATTATTCAGCCCAAACGACGGGGCATCTTCGGAGGCAAATTGCTACTTTTGAGCAATTGGAAGGAGAACTATTTCACGAGACGTGGGAGCGCTACAAAACTCTTTTGCAAGCTTGCCCCCACCACAACTATTCTCCGGAGATGACTAACCAGTTCTTACTCAGACGAGGAGAATTGAACAAACAAGCGAAGGAAAAGATGCCCAGGAATCCACCCGCGTCGACGCCGAGCACCTGCTCGCGTCAGTCGACGCGGCGTCGACGCTCAGTTTCAAGAGAATCTTCCTCTGTCGCGTCGACTGACGCGGCGTCGACGCGACCCGCGGACCAGCCCAGATTGCGTTTTTAACCGGATTTTTGGCCCACGACCCGACCCGTAGGCATGTGACCCGCGGGATTGGCCCAGGAAGTGCTTAAAAACAGCTTCTTCCTTCCCTTATCTCACTCTTCTTCCTTTTCAAAATCCATATTTTCCTTTCTCTATTATAATAATTTTTCTTGCAAGAATTTCCAGAATTTGGAACACCACAACACCACAAACCCAGAATTCTTTCTACACAAGTGGTGATCGAGCAACCCCTCAAAAACGGATTGCAAGGGAGTTGGAACAAGCAAAAGGCCAAGGTTCAATTCGTGCAATTTTCCGGAAACGGGCGAAATTCGGGCTACATATCGTTGAGGTACTTCGCTTGGAACTTCTTAGAGTTATTTAAATTATTGTTGGTTGTGTTTGGGAAGTTTTTGGTGCAAGGATTGTTGGACTTTTTAGTTGGTTGAACACGCACGCCAAGTGTTCGACGAAATTCCCCAAAGAGCAAAGAGTCTTATTTTTTTAAGGTTTTTCACCGCCGTTCAATTTCATATTGTGTAATTATGTCTCGAGCAGGTAAACGTAAGGATATCTCGGGGAAATACAATGCACCGTTCCCAATTTTCAACAAAAAAGAAGGGGACATGTTCAAGAACATTCGGAAATGGGGATTTGCGACGCACCGGACTTTGAACGTCCAAGGGATCGCGGATGAGGCCTCAAATGGGTCGGAGCACCACACCGACCTTTCACGTTATGTCGATGGCCTCGGATGTGGGTACTTTGCCCAAATGCATTTGCCCGATTTTTGAGAACTCATGCTCGAGTTCTTCTCGACTTTGGCGTTTCGGAACGACGAGACGTTCTCTTGCCGGCTAGGAGGGAATGATGTGGTTGTCGACGAGGAGGTTTTCGGCAACATTTTTGGTTTCCCGACCGTAGGGGACCACCCGGTTGGAGTTCAAGGCTTCGATTTAGCCTCTTTTTGGGGGATGATTACCGGGGGAAACACGGGGGATTGCAAGAGGTTTCCTTGCTCGAGGACTCAAGACGACGCCCTCTATGTCGCCTACAAGATCCTCGCCCACATCATTCTTTGCAAAAACGAGGCAACTTATGCGACCAAGGCCGAGCTTGATGTTCTACAATGCCTCGTTGATGGTCGTCAAGTCCGGTTGTACCCGCTTATTTTGCTCGGACTTTACAATGTCACCAAGGGTACTCCGGGGAGCAAGTCGCCACTTCTCTCATTTGCACCATACATTACCGGCCTCGCCCGTCACTTCGGGTTTGATCCGGCCGGAAGCGGACTTAGCCCGCTTGGGACCTCTTCACTACCACTCGCGCGTGCGCCGGCACCCCGAGTGAGGTCCTCGACTAGAGGAGGGTCTTCGTCTCGACTACACGACGAAGACGATGATGGCGACGAGGATATGGAGCAAGCCCGCCGTTCTACTTCGGGCCCGAGTCCCGATTGGGGGCAATTTTTCGAGGAAAATCGAGCATTTCAAGTAAAGATGTTCGATAAGCTCCAAATTATCGACGAGAAGATTGACGCGAACCACGACAAGAACCGGAAGAGCTTGAAGAAGATGCGAGCTCGCATCTCGAAGCTCGAGGAGCGTTTTGAGGCGGCGTACCCCACACCGAGTATGGATGTCGACGAGACCAACAACGAAGATGATGAGTCTCGCGAGTTCTAAACTCGTTCTATCTTTATTTTTTATTTATGCTTTCTTTATAAAAAAAAAAAAAATAAAAATATAAAAAAACCAAAAAATATTGTTATATTGTTTTTTTTTTTTTTGTGTGTTTTATTTTTCTTTTAGGGCAATTCGTATCACGTACGTTGAAGAAGTGGCCAATTACACAAATCACGACTAGCGGCTCGACTACTATTATTTCAGGGATGTTTTCTTTTTCCTTCCTCTTTTTGATTTTTGGTTGTGTTTATGGCAATCCGGAGATTGCCCGGATTTTTAGAGGGGGGGGTGGTCGAGTGTGATTTGTATTGATTAAATTGTGTAATTTTATTTGATACTTGGCCTGTAATAATTATATGCTTAAACGTGATTAATTACTATTTCTACGCTTAATTGTGTTTTGTATGGCTTGCCTGTCGAAGTTGACTAAGTATGATTATTTGTTTTCGTCTTCGAGCGTGCATAAGTGCATAATTTTTCAAAATTTATTATTATATATTGTAAAATGGTACTTGGACGCAATCGATTTCGCAAAACCTTAAAAACAGCGTCAATTCAAAAAAATTTCATGCAAAAAGCCAGCGAGTAGCCTGAGTGTTTATCATCTTTGCATGTGCTTGAATGAGTTTCAGTTTTGATATCTCTTTGAAACCGCTGTGTGTAGTCGGACTTTGAAAATGAAGTTAAGGCGCATATAAAACCTTATTCCGGCCATTTCCATATATTTTTAGCCATTTTAAATTCCGAATGAGCCAATCATAGCCAAATATCCATGCCTATAGCCATGAGTGTTTCAGAGACGACCTTACAACCCATTAAAAGCGTGGGGTAGGAGTTCGTATTTTTATTGGTTATTTGAGTCTTGGGAATTTTTATTAGGAATTTATTATTTTTGTAATTAAGGTCCACCATCCAAAAAAAAAATAGAAAAGAAAGAAAAAAAAATTAATACCCCATAAAAAAAGAATAAAAGGGGGATGATATAAAAAGAAAAATGGAAGATGGTGGATAGTGTTGATTAATTGTCTACGCGCTTGTAAAGGCTTGAGTCTAATTGTTTATTTTATAAAGCCTATTGTTTGGAAGGCAAGAGTTGTGTAAGAAGCATGATGTAAGCTTCAATTGTACTTCAGTGGTTTGAGCTTTCAGTCGGTTTACGAGTTTTTGAGTTGAGGAATAGCCTATATTTCAAAGGCTACGTTATGAGAGTTAAGTGAGGTTATTATTTTTGAACGAGGTGAAGCAATTTGCTTCTCGATTTGATTAGGTTGAGTGAGCGATTAGCCACACGACTTATATATTCCACACCTGTCTAAAGAGCCTTCCACTACAACCCGTAAAGACCTTTTCTGATTCTTAGTTTTGACAGCACAGTTAATTTGCGATTGAGAAGAGATTGATTTTCGGTGCTTATTTACTGTGCTTGTAATTGTATGATTTGAGTGTATACACGTCCCATGCAGAAAATACTTGAGTACTTTTGAGCGTACTTTTATATATTATCCTTCGTGAGGAAGCATGATTTTATTTTGAAGCGACAATGTAATAATGGTCAAGTGTTTGACTTTTCGTGACTTGTACCTATATTTTCAAAATTATGTATCTAGCATAGCACGACTCTTTGCTTGAACTGATTTTCATTATAGTTATACTTCAAAATTATCGTTTGTTCGAGGACGAACAAACCAATAAAGCGTGGGGTAGTTGATTAGAGTAGATTTGTCCTTATTTTTATTAGCTATTTAGTTCGTTTTTATATTTGTTTTTGGTATAAGTTGGATTATTTAAGCATAATTCCGTAATTTTATAATTCCAGCTTATTTTACCGTATTTTGATCTTAATTGATGCAATTAGGTGATGTTTC
>BMAC01000147.1:1014190-1025840 GCA_014905375.1 Phtheirospermum japonicum | reverse complement strand
TGCGTGGTCACTATTTAGCATACACTGATCAAAGTGAGAAAATCTAACCTAAATAATAATTTGCAGTATAAAAAAACACAATATAAGTTTATAAAAAAAATAAAAAATGAAGTAGGAATAATAATATAAAAGGAATGAGTATATATAATATACACACATACTAGGAAGATCCCAGGGATCATATTTGTAGATATCAGCTTGCTTGATGAGTTCGATGCTGATGGGCTTCTTTTCGACTTTCCTTCGAAGATAAAAACCGACGAGCTCTTCGTCTGTGGGGTGAAAACGGAACCCGGGGAGCGGGACATCTTCTTCTTCTAACTCCTTACAATTAGTTGTAGGTTTCTTGCTCATGTTTTCCACTTCCATGATTGCAGATATTCAAGGTTGGTAGAAATTATAAATTCAAACTCTTGAAAATAGGGTTTTGAAAGTTTGGAGGGTTTGTTTGGCTTTGAAAATTAGAGAAGAAGAAGAAGAAGAACAACATTATTAGTTCTTAATAAAGGGGTGATCTTTGAACAGGCACGTACTATAAATTTTAGTTGGTCAAGTCGTGAGTGTTGACTTGTCGTTTCTGCTGGGCTGGGTCCCCAGATTTATGATTTGAAATTGAACAAGTCTATTCTGTTTTTTCTTTTTCATTTATATTTAGTTATTATTATTTATTTAAAGTGCATCCAACTAGAGAGGAACAGGGCTTTTTTCGACGATCCGACCCAATTGGCCAGATTGCCAGATCAAGCTGACGTCAAGATTTACACATTTGTTGAAGATGGACTGGGCTCAGGCATTCAAGATGGAGGCCCGATGGGAATTTCAATATACATATATACCAAAATCTAACACAAAAAATCACTTTTTTACCTTGGCAGCCAAATTATTCCATAACTCATATTAACCCAAAAATCCCAATAATAAGTGATTTACGTGATTTTAGGTTTGTTAATATCCTTCCAAAATTTGTGATTTTCTCTCTCTCCCATATATTGTCATCTCCTTAAAATTTTCCCTTAATTATTATAAATTGATAATCGTAAACATAAACCTCAATAATTAAGAAGATTAAAGTCTATATTAATTTCTGCAAACTACAAAATTTACGTTAGGTAGCAATTTTTTTTTTTTTTTGTTATACTCGAATAATAGCATATTGATCATGTTCACCCATAATATATACAAAGTTGAACAGTTAACCACACATCTTTACTTTCAAATCTCAATCATCTAAACAAATATTTTAATATAACTGTTTTTAATATATAATTGAATTAAGAATAAAAAATAAGAATCTAATTCAGATTTTGTTTATTTCTCCTGCAACATGAGTTTAGGAATTTATCGTGTTATGTCATTTACAATGATTGATCAACAAATTTAAATTGTTGATGATATGTTTGGTTTATTTCTATCACAGTATATTGTGTCATATTTCAATATATTTGAATTGCATCATTAATAGAGAATCATATATAGAAGAATGAATTGTACTAAACTTAACTAATCAACAATTAAAAGATCGTACAAACTGAAAATAAGCTCAAAATATAATAATCATAAATCAACAGAACTTCAACAAAAACATATATAGCTAACACAATAATCACCCGTAAGTTTGCAAAAAAATGTAAAATAATGCATAAAATAAATTACAAATAAACCAAAACATAACTTATCAGAAATAATCACCCGTAAATCTGCCAAAATAACATAACTCAAAACCAAAAGTATATCATAACTCAAAAATTCACCGTAACTCAACTAAACTGTAAAATTAGAAAGTCTATGAATTTAAAAATAAGGATAATTCTCAGATTCACGATGTTGTTAATCAATGTTAACAACATCAGTTAACAACATCGACCAGAGTAAATTTAAACTTATGCAGCGGAAATTAAAATACGAGAACACGATTAAACAAATTCAGTTCACAAGTAAAAGTACTTGTGAACTTGGGTGTACAAACCCGAAAACCATATTAYTTTCTTTTAAGTTCAATACAAAATATAAAGTAATATATGAAAACTAAATATCAAGAAACTTGATACTAAATACTTGTTGCCGGAATGGCAAGATCTTCTTCGTCGGTCACGCAACTTCAAAGATCTTGTTTATCACGATCGTTGGCTCCAAGTAGTACGTCGTATTCTTCCTTCYTTGCTTTGTTGTGCGTCGTGCGTCTCGGTCTCTTTCTTCCTTCCAAAAATCCCATCGATAAAAAGTGTCCTTCTCGAAAGATTGTGAATGTAAGAATATTGAAGGACTCCTCTTCTCTTGGCTTTGTCTTGTCTTAAATAGAAGAGTTCTAGAGTCCTAAAATTGGTAGATTTCTAAAACCAAATCCTAACACAATTTAGGAATAATTAAAGTCTTGTATACAAACTAGGAAACAAATCTAAAGTCCTAATTTTAGTTCCCTAATATATTTTGGGCCTAAGAAAGGCAAATAACTAAATAAAGAATTATTCCCAAAAATAAAATCCTTAACATAAACGTACAACGTACACACTCATAAATTGACCATAAGTCAACCAACGTATAACACAAATCACGAATCAACCTTTAGTTCGCCGAAATATAAATTGTTTGCATGATAACTAGATTGTTAAGATTGAATTTGTGTCGCGATGTTGATGAATTGAGGGTAAATGTTTAAAGCAATCCTCAGAATTGAGAATAATGAATGATATTTTGTTTTTTTGAAATAAAATAATGATAAGAAGTTAATAACGAACTCTTAATTAGATATGATAAATACCACCCCATTTAACACCAAGCAATCTCATATATCACGATGAAACTAAAATGTAAAATATTGAGAAGAAAAATAAAGGAGAAGAAAATTACAATCATGTATATAAAATAAACTCCAATCGTAAACAAAAAATGAAAGACGTCCTCATTTGGAAAAACCACAATCCAAATGTAAAAGAGTGAAAATTTTTAAAAGGTTTGTGGGTGGTGACATTTTCCCTTTCAAGCCGGCTCGGCTTTCACTCTTGACTAGACAGTTTGACTCGACCTGACCTGCTGCTCTACCATAAATTAATTACTTATCCTGATAACACAATGTTCTACCAATAAAGCATAAACAAGTTCTTCTCGATAAAATACATTAAAATGTTTCCTATCGGTATATTTTAGTGAAAATAGTTCCCCTCAATTTTTTTAAATTAAAAGAAATATTAAAAGAATATAAATATTTTAAAACAAATCATATGATGTGATTTTACGTACTTAAAATAAAATTTTTTAATTTAAAATCTGAGGGCAATGGTTGCCTTCCAAAAATCCAAGGGTTGCATGATGACCTTGGCCGTTTCCTAGGGAAAATATTGCCCTCGGCCCTGACTTAATATCAGCATCGGGTTGCTCCCATTTCTTTCACTCTGCGCACATAAACACCAAAAAAAAATAAAAATAAAAATTCAGTCGATCGAGCCACCACCGCCGAGCCACCTGCCATTCCTTCCAGCCACCACCACAGTCTCCATTCCTCCGAGCTACCTGCCACCGAGTCGTCGCCATCAGCGAGACCGCTGCCGTACTGCCGCAGTCGCCAAACCACGACCACCAACTCCAGCCATCAACTCCAGCTCCAACAAGTTTTTTCTTTTTTCATATTTGTTATTTATTTTCAGGGATTAACTAGGGTTAGTTTTAGTGTTTATCAAATTAGGATAGAGATTGAGCTTGTTATAATTTGAGTTTAATTAGGGCTTATCATATAATTAGAGTTTAATTTATGAGTTTCTATATAATTATAGTTTAATTTAAGGATTATTATATAATTAAGGGTTATTTTAGGAGTCAGTTTATAATTATTGTTTAGGGGTCGTTTATGATTCGAGTAGGTATAATGGCTTCAATTAATGTTAATTATGTAATTAGTATTCAGTTAAGGGTTATCATATAATTATTGTGTAATTTAGGGGTTATTATGTAATTATATTTTAATTTAGGGGTTATTATATAATTAGTGGTTATTTTAGGGGTTAATTTATAGTTAGGGTTTAGAGGTCGTTTATGGTTCGAATAGGTATAATTGATTTAAGTTAGTATTAATTATGTAATTAGTATTCAATTAGGTGGTATTTATATAAATATGTTAATTTAGGGGTTATTTTATAGTTAGGATTTAGGGGTTGTTTATGGTTCGAGTAGGTATATTTGACTTCATTTAGTGTTAATTATGTAATTAATTTATTGTAGGGGTATTTTATAATTAAGGTTTAATTTAGGGGTTATTATAAAATAATAATTTAATTTAGGGGATTATAACTAAGTGTTAATTTATAATTAGAGTTTAATTTAGGGATAATTAGGTCATTAGTGTTTATTTAGGGATTAATTATATAATTAAGATTTAATTCTTAATTATGGCTCGATTATGTACAATTGACGGGTATGTGGATGTTGTGTTTAAAATATATGTTATGATTGTGAATAATTTATACATGTCGTGATGTGTTGGTATTGTGATTGGTTAGGTAGAAGTCGGTAATGACGTGGTGTACGGCGCCGGCCGGGTGGTTTCGTCCATCGAATAATGGATTTTATTTTTTTTATATGATGGAAATTTTGAAAAGTTTCGAAATGTGTGTGATGGTGGTTTTGAAATGCCGTGGTGATCGGTACGTGGGTGTTGTGTTTAATATATATATGTTATGATTTGTGAATAATATATTCATGTTTTGATTGGTTGTTATTGTGATTATTGGGTAGACGTCGGTGATGACGTGGTGTACGACACTGACCGGGAGGTTTTGTCCCTCCAATAACGGATTTTAAAATCTTTTTGATCGAAAATATTATTTCTTTTTACACTCAAACACTATACTTTAAACTCGTTTGAGATTTAGTATCAAATAGAGTGTTTTATACTAAATCGCGAATTGTCCACTTATTTGGACAGTTTGAGAACTTGATTGTAATATAACTTATCTTATTTGTATGTTTCTTGTTGATTATAAAATATCGGTTCGGTAACTCTCTTTTTTTCCTGGGTGCACTGCAAAATATATGTACTTAAAGAACTAAGGGGAGATGCTGCCGAAGTTTTTAGTCAACAAAATTAATATACTAAGACGTCAGATTACTGAATGTCATATTTTTAATGGATAAGGCCCTTACTAATAACTCAATCATTTCTCAGCCACCCTCATACTGCTCATTTTTCAATAAATCAATATAACAATCATGTAATTAGAGGATGAGTTCTGATCATAGTTGGATGTACAAGCGAATCGTCGATGGGTCGAGAGTTTAGTTACATTTTCTCAAGCACATTCTGCATATAAAGACGTAGGGAGGTTGAAGTGTCCTTATAATCTTAATAGATGTAGGAATCATAGGTTCCTCAACATCAACGAGATCAAGTATTACCTAGTTAGATACGAATTCAATTCGAATTACTATATATGGATTTACCAAAGAGAAAGTCAGCCCGCCCCCACCCGGGGCCACCACAATTTTCATGTTGGAGGACCCTCTTACATCATTCCTGAAGAATCATCATATACGTACATCAATATGGTTCTAGATGCAGCTGGTCCTGATTTTGGCGTAGTTGCTCATATGGAAGAGTCACCAAACCTTGAGGCCCAAAAGTTTTATGACATGTTGAAAGCTAGAAATCTGCCCTTGTATCCCGAGTGCGCGAGACATACTCAATTATCTCTAGTTTCATGTCTCATGAATTTGAAGTCAGAGAATTAAATGTCTCAGAAATGTTATGATAAACTGCCTGAATTAATTAAAGAGATTGTACCAAAAGATAATCTCGTACCTAATAACTTCCGCAATAACAACAACAAGAAATTATTAAGGAGTATGGGCTTCCCAGTCGAGAAGATATATTGTTTAAAGAATAATTGTGTGATCTACTGAGAGATGATTTTGAGATGACCAACTGTAGACTTTGTAATGAACCTCGGTTTAAACCCATTTCTCACGGCAATGCAAAATGACAGAAGGCTCGCGTCGCTTACGAGAAGATATATTACTTTCTACTAACTCTCCATTTACGGAGGTTGTATGTATCTAAGGCAACAATAAAGGACATGGGGTGGCATCCTGAACACGTGGTTGAAGATAGTGTTATGCGCCACCCATCAGACACAGAAGCTTAGAAACATTTCAACCAAACTCGAAATGTAAGATTGGGTCTTTATACAGATGATTTTTAATCATATAGAAGTTTTTACGCACAATATTCCTCCTGGCCTGTTATAGTTATACCATAAAGTTTATCTCCATGGATGTGTTAGAAAGAACGGTTCATGTTCCTTAGTGTTCCTGTACCAGGGCTAAATAATCTGAAAGACAAACTCTTTTTTTTCTCTTCAATCACCGAGTTAATTAGTCGTGGACGGTTGGGGCTCTCTCTTAATATATCCTTATAAAACTAAATTTCTAATTGAGAGTAACCATTATATGAACAATTAGTGATTTTCCCGTGTATTTTATGTTGTCCGATTAGAGTACGACCAATCGAACGATTTGTCCATACTGTATGGAACACTTTGATGTCTTCACTCTTAAGTGCAGTACGAAGCAATCGTGGTTCGACAATAATCAAGAATTTCTTGAATGCGGTCACAATTTTTGAAATGATAAACGACGCTTTCGGAAGAGACGATTAGTCAAGACTCTACCGTCGAACGTCCAGACAGGAACAAAGATTTTGGTAGAGATGGAAAGATTGGGGCTTCTAAAAGTCAATGAACTAGATGTAGGACTCATCAATGCAAAAATATCCAAAATGTCTGGTTGGAGGAAATGAAACATTTTGTGGGACTTTCTATATTAGAGCACAAATTTGGTTCGCCACAATTTAGATGTTATGCATGTAGGGAAAAATATTTTTGTTGATGTAATCAAAATGGTGATGAATGTTAAAGGAAAGACCAAGGACACTCCTAAATCAAGGGAAGTGCCATATGATTATTGTAATCATTTGAAGCTAGACCTAGACAGATCGGAAAAGTGTGCTAAAGCTTGTTACATACCTGATTAGCCGTCAAAGTTACATTGTGCGAATGGGTTAGACACCTTTGGTTTCAAGATGGGTACACATCAAACTTGGGGCTTTGCATCGACAATGGTTCGCCTGGAAATACCGACCACCATGCAGAGATGCCCTTCTGCTGGAGTTAGGAGACCTACAAGGAAGTAGGTTAGAAAAGGATCACCAGAGGGATTCCGGTAGATCCCTCTCCGAGGCTTAAGTCAGTTTCGGGGTCAGAGAATTTCAAAATAAACTAGATAGAAAGATAAAAAAGTTATACCTCTGTTTCTCTACCATATGAAGTATTTATACCTTGGATTATTTTGTGGCATCTCCTAGATCTCGAGGAATTTCCCACAAATTACGGGCTGTTATAGCCAGTTCAGATAATTTGGACTGCTCAGCCTTTCTAGGACGAGCAGACCTAGGTGAATCTGAGCTATTCCTATTGCCTTCTCTATTTGGGGCACAATTCTTCCCCTGAACTCAAGTCTTGATCATAAAGGATCTAGCCTTCTATCCCTCCGTAGGTCACTAGGAATCCTTTGGCAAAATCGCCTGACCATTTATCATTCTAATTTAGCCATCCCAACTGGCATTACACATTCCTGGATCATGTGGCGCCTAGAGCTTCCTATACCTATCTTACTATGACCTCGGCTCAGTTAGGTACCAGAGACCGGGGCTAACCTCAAGTTGTGGTAGGCTGGTTACTTTAGCCTTACCAGAAGCGGTCCATATTCTACTCTCTCACTTCTTTGTATTCCGTGTCATGACAAGCATTTATGACAAACATCTTTTTAACCTTTCCCATTCTCGAAGGGCGTTCCTTATATATTTTTCTCTCTTTTCAAGTTGTCGTCATTTTTTCTTCATCTCCTTTCCAGTTAAGAATTCTTTCTACGCAAAATCAGGTACTTTCCTCCCCTTTCTAATTATGTCTTCTTCTTCCTTTCTTCGACCAGTATCTCCATCGGAGATATTACCTCGCCTATCTTTAGAAGAACAAAACTATTCCTCCCAAGGTGATGATTTCGACATCATCATGTCCACCCGTCAGTGACAGATCCTTGGAGGATTTGAAAAGGAATTTCAGGTTCCTGAAGATTTTACTTTGAAAAACCCTTGCTCTGGCGATAGAGCGTCTAGCCTCCTCTTGGGTTCTTAACCTTTTTTTTCGACCAATTCCAAGGCGGCTTGTGCCTCCCTCCTCACCCTTTCATCTTACAGGTGTCTAGGATTTACCATATTCTAGTTCACCAGTTTGTATCTATTGCGGTTAGGTTGATGGTAGGGTTTTGGCTCGCAGCCCGATATTCAAGACTCTCTCTCTCTCAGCCCAGCTTTTCTATTCTCTTTACCAAGATAAAAGTTCATTCACGGGCTTTTTCTACCTGTCAGGCCATCTAGTGCAAGACTTCTTACTGGGTATCCATTTTCCAACAAACTTGGAGGAAAGCTACTTCTTCGCCAATCAAATAGTTGGGTCTTTTCTCCTATATATATTCGTAACCTTCCAACCCAATCACATATGAACAGGGGGGGGGGGGGGGGGGTGATCCTCCTATTTGAAAAGAACTATCAAGCCATTGAATAGCAAAACCTTTAATCTGTCTTACCTTCTTAACTCCACCACTTTGAACTTTTTCAATTCTGATGAAGAAATAGATCCTCTTTCTACTGAGAATGGTATACATGTGCTTATTGCTTAGTTCTCTTATATTATCACCATTATTGCAACTTTGACGTATTTATTTTCATTGCAGACGCCATGATAAAATATTTGCTAGTTGCGGAGCGCTAGAAGAAGTCATTGTCTTCTAGTGACAAGACTTTGCCCGAGGGCTGAGTCAAGCCCACAACAGATCTGATGGTTCACGCAGAACCCACGGATGATTGTTCTCTCATTCCCCGAAAACATAGCCGACCGGGTGGCGACAGAGTGGGATCAAGGCCCAGGGTGGCAAACCCTAATCAAAACCTCTTTAATAGTACTTTGGTCCAGGACTCTTCAGGGGCCATTGTTAGAAGTGTTACCGTGGTGTTGAAATAAATCAACGGGTTCATTGGCTCGATATTATCGAAATTCGATTCAATTGCAAGTTCAAGGTGTTTCAAGCTTGGAAAAATAAAGGGAAAATGAAAATAAAATAATTAAACTAGCTAACTGACTCAAACTTTTGTGCACCCCGTTTTAATAAGTAATTTAAAAGTACGTCAGTTTGCTCGCAAGTGTACGAGGTAACTGTAGGGTGATGAGTTTGACTCGAGTCGTATCTCTCGAGGAAACAACTGTTCGGTCTTTCGGATTTTTTTCTCAATTACGAATAACATACATATACATTTGGGGTTTTAAATGGATTGAATTGATCATTATAACTAAAGCAATAATTAAACTAAAACTAATTAAACTAATCACTTTAACTAGATTATCAACTACGAACTAAGCAGTAAACTAAAGCTGATTAAACTAATTATTCTAAATTATCAACTAAGAGCAATAACTAAATTATCGATTAACGCTACGAAGATTTAGAGCTAATTATCGTATCTAAAGCATGAATTAAAGAAACTATCGCTAAGCAATTGAATCATGCGAATCCAAGAACATTAACTAAGCACAAACTAAATCGCATAAATAAGCTAAATTAACAATATCCAAGCATAAGAAACTATTAAACTAATTAAAACTAGGATTAACTAAGAATTTATCTAAACAATTAACTAGAAAATTATCTAAGAGTTTAGAAAACTTATTGAAACTAAGGAAAGCAATGAAAAGCTCCTGCTATTCCGGAGTTTGAACGCTGATCTTGGGCGAATATGGATTCTCGAGCGCGAAATCGGTGTTTCGGACGCGTAGAACTTCGATCCTTGATCCGCGTCTCCAAATCTTTTTATAAGACGTGGATTTATTGTTGTTGAATGCTAAAATACCCTAGGATAGATGTATCTCTCGTGGCACCCCCAAAAAACTCAAAATATAAAGGGTTTTTATAAATATTACAAGTCTTGCCGCACAAGAAACCCTCATTTCCGAATTCTGGGCCGTCGCGTCGACTGACGCGAGCAGGTGCTCGGTCGGAACTCGGCAGACTTGGTCGGCAGCGCTCGGCAGGTGTGGTCAGCAGGTGCGCGCGTCGGCTGGTCAGGAGCATCGACGGGGTGCGTCGACATCGACGCTTCAGAATGTAGCATCGACGTTGCGTCGACAATGGTGTGTCGACATCGGCGCTTCAGAACGTAGCGTCGACGTTGCGTCGACGGAGCGTCGACTGACGCGGTCATGACTCGCTGACTTGGCTCGCATCGACCGTGCGTCGACGGTCGCGTCAGTCGACGCGACTGAGCGTCGGTCTCCATTTCTCGATCCCAGGACCCATCAAGGACGCCCAGGACCCGTCACCCACACCCAGGCTCGCCCAGATCGAGCCACCTTGAGCCAAGACCGAGCCACCTTGAGCCAAATCAAGCCAAAATGTCCAAAAAGCCCAATTTGGCTCATTTAACTCCATTTAAACCCAATTAAAACTAGTATAAATAGACTACAACTCTCATTTTGTAAAATCACCTCTCACCTCCTCCCAACCCAAGCTTGGGTTTGGGACTTAATTTCTCTCTCTAGATTTAATTTTCAAGCTTTGCCTTGGGTTTGTAAGCTCAAGAATGATTCAAGTACTCCCTTGGATTTTTAATTCCTTGCA
The DNA here is from genome assembly GCA_014905375.1 of Phtheirospermum japonicum. Classification (NCBI taxonomy): domain Eukaryota; kingdom Viridiplantae; phylum Streptophyta; class Magnoliopsida; order Lamiales; family Orobanchaceae; genus Phtheirospermum; species Phtheirospermum japonicum. Next base: position 1,015,127 of record BMAC01000147.1, on the reverse strand, counting down.
ATTTCAATCAAGCTTTTGGATTCTCCATTTAATTTTAGTAAGCTTTCTTTTAATTTCAAGCTTTGTTCTTCATTTGTTTTATGCTTTTTGCCTGATGTATTAGAAGTTGTGCTTGATCTTGTGAATTAGCTATGAATTCTAGTTGAGTGACATATCTAGATCATAGATCAAGTCCTTGATTTGTTTAATTTCAAGTAATTTCATATGTTTCATGCATTTTTCTTCATTTCATGCTTTTTTTTGTCTTAGCTACTTGAATTCATGATGAAACTTACGATTTGGCTATGAATTATAGATGAGTGACACATGTAGATTGTAGATCGGGTCTTGGATCGTCATGATTTTAAGTTTTTCATATGCTTTATTTGCAATTTAGTGTTCATGCATAGTTTTAGTTTGAATCTTAGATCTACTCTTTGTTGCTTGTTATTTTCCTTAAAGTTTTGAACTTTCTTGTTAATTTCCATTGCTCTTTACATCCATGCTTTCAATTTTTGCTAATTTTCATTATTTAGGATTTTATGCATAGTTGTACCTTGTGCTTGCATGCTTGTACTCGGTGAAACATTGCATTTTCTTGCTTATTTTCATTATTGCTTGCATTTTCAATTAAGGCATACGACCGAGGCATCCTACCAACTTGCAATTTCAATTTCTAGGATAGTTAGTGATTAGAGTAGATTTGTCGTTATTTTTATTAGCTTTTTAGTTTGTTTTTATATTTGTTTTGGTATAAGTTGGATGATTTAGGCGTAATTCCGTAATTTTATAATTCCAGCTTATTTTACCGCATTTTGATCTTAATTGATGCAATTAGGTGATGTTTCGTTGCTTTTCACCTTACAGCTAAGTAACCAGGAGAGTTTAGCAAGTAAAAGATGAAGATCGACGTTCAAGAATAGAAGAACAAGCTTTCCGGTGAAACGAGTAGCAAATG
>BMAC01000147.1:993448-1008775 GCA_014905375.1 Phtheirospermum japonicum | reverse complement strand
CCAAGAGATGGCTGCTGGGCGCTCCCTTGGCAGCTGGATGGCGCGGAGATGGCTGCAGGATGGCTGGAGTAGGCTGGATGGCGCGGAGATGGCTGCAGGATGGCTGGAGTAGGCTGGATGGCGCGAAGATGGCTGAGAGATGGCCACCATTCCAGAATGTTTGCCTCTTGGAGCTCCTTTTTGGCCTCCATGCCTTAGTTTAAATTCAAATCATTAATCCACCTATTAAATGAGAATTTTCAACATAAAAACCCAAGAATTTCACCAACCTTAAATCAATTAACACAATTTAACCCAATTAAACATAAAATCAAAAGAAGAACACAAAAAACCATAAAATAAGAAAAATAACCTAGAAAACAAAGCTAAACGACTCAAGAACCACTAAAAATAATATAAAACCCTAATTAAGAACACGAGAAAAACACAACAATTACATACAAAACAGCCATGGCTTTTCAGTTCATCTAGGGGCTATGCCCTTCTCTTGAACACTGCACAACTGAAAAGTGGACTGATTCTGAGCCGATTGAATCCTTGTGCCAGGACAATGCCAAAGTACTTAATTCGTCTCCCTTCTCTTCATTCTCTTCTCTCTCTTTTATCTTTCTCTCTCTTTTTTTTCCTTGCACTTCTAAATTTAGGCTGACGTCAAGACATCCATACTGATAGCTTGGGCTCGGGGTGCCCTCCTTAATGCCGACCTGGTCCAGGAACACGCAGCCCTTAAAGAGAGAGAGAGAGAGAGAGAGAGAGAGAGAAAAGTCTATTGTAACTATATAAAGAGAAGCATGACATTATTAAAGGCCTTCAAGATGATTTGAAGGGAGCACGGGAAGGGACGACGAGAAGAGCTAAGGAAGAAAGAGCAGAGGGAGTGCTGTTCGGGCAAGCTAACTTCCCCAAGTCTGAAGAGCGACTTCGGCTCATCCAGTTAGCTCGGGACATTACTAAGCGAGCCTTATCTCATTCCCATGAGCTCTGGCTACTCATCGTCAAAGAGGCTCAGGTGTATTACCATAGGTCTGTCGTCCAGTTGTATTTAAAACCTAAGTACTGGTAAGAGGCTAGTAAGTCATTTATCTGAACCAAATATGCTCTCCTCCTCTTCCTGAGTAAAGGCTCTTGTCGTTCCTTGGGGGATTTTGGTGGTTCCTACTTCTGGTGGTTGGCCATCTCTGGGATGAGATAGTGAGAATTCCTCCCATTTCTTACTGACCGCCCCTGCCACTACTTTACCGATCAGGCTGGATATTTGTTTCAAAAATGAATCTCCTAATGGCCTCCCACTTTCATCTGAAGGGTTTGAGTTTAGCTGGGAAGAGGTCGTGTCTTGTCCTACCTATAGGTGGCTGGTGGCACCACTACATCTTCTAGAGTCACCGTTGGTGCGGTGGAACTTGGCGTACAACCTAACTCCACCGCTAGGTTTCATCGAATTCCATCTGTTTCTGTCATCCTCCACCTCATGTCTTAATAAAATACGAATCCCACAGACTGCACCAATTGGTTCGCCTGGAAATATCGACCACCATACAGAGATGCCCTTCTGCTGGAGTTTAGGAGACCTACAAGAAATTAGTTAGAAAAGGACCACCAGAGGGATTTCGGTGGAGCCCGCTCCAAGGCATAATTCAGTTTCGGGGTCAGGGAATTTTAGAATAAACTAGATGAAAAGATAAAAAAAGTGATCCCTCCATTGCTCTATGATTCAAGCTTTTGTGTGCCTACTTTATAAATATTTGTCAAATGTTTAAAAGCTTGCTCGTAAGAGTACGAATTCGCATGTAGGTTGGTAAGCTAAACCAATTCGATCTCAAGGAACAAGCAATCGGAATCTCAAACGTTTGTTTATTCACTAATTAAACAAAAACTTGTACAATTTGAGAGTTTTGTTTGTTTTGATTATATAAGAATTTAAAACACAATAACATCAGTGAAAACTAACTTCAATTATTAATCAACTAGAAATTAATATCATGAATTAACTCCAAGAAATCAATCTAGAAAGCATGTACGAATCTAAATAGAAATAAAACTCAAATGAAAATAACTAGCATAAACGAAAAGCAATTATCATAAACAAAACATAAATAGAATTAATAATCATAAACACGTAATGGAATCAAATAACATGAATGAATTAAATATCATGAAAAGCATAAAAGTAATTAAATAGCATGAAAGCATGAACAATATCAAATCTCCAATAACCAAGCATAAATTTATCAAACTAAATTAAGATGAAAGATTACGAATTCAATTATCCAAAGTAACTAAGGTTTGAAGCATAAAATAACTCAAGAACAATAATAAAAGCAACTACTTAATTGCATGAATTAAACTAAGAAAGCAATTAAAAAGTCTAGAATACTTATTGGAACTAAGAAGTGCAGTAAATTCTCCAGCTATTCCGAAGAAAACGTGTAGATCTTGGCCGAAAACCGAATCACAAACTAAAGAACGGAGCTTGGAACTTGTGACTCTTGAATCTTCGATCTTGATCTTCTATTATGATATGGGATGTAAAAGTATGTTGTTTTTGAGGCTAAGGACCAAAAATAAGGTTATGGTGGTGATATGTGTGTTTTGAGACGGATTTGGAGAGGGGTTTATATAGTTTTCCCCTGTCTTGGAGCACAAGTTAGGCAAAAATGCATTTCTGGGCCAGTAACGGTAAGACTTAGCAGTATGAGTTACCGCTAACTATACCGTTAACCCTCTTTGAGTAGTCTCTGTCCATCCGTAGCGGTGCGGTAGCGGTAAGAAAATAATCATTAAGTATACCGCTAAACCTCTCTATCGTTTCCTAATGATGAAACTAACGGTAAAGAGGTACAACTAAGGTTATCGTTAATTTGGTCTAGGAACTCTCTGTCCATCTCCTGTGGTAAGGTAACGGTAATGGTAGCGGTAAGGGTTACCGCTAACTCTCGATTTTTGCTACTTCTTCGCCGGAAAGATCGATTCTCATCTCTTAATCATTGAACTTCGTCTCTTATGTGCTGAACTCTTCCGGTTACTTAGCTATAAGGTGGAAAACAGAGAATAATCACCTATTTGCATCAATTTAGATCACAATACGGAAAACTAAGCTGGAAGTATAAAATCACAAAATTAAGCTTAATCTACCCAACTTATACCAAAAAAAAATAAGAAAAACTAACTAAAATACTAATAAAAATAAGGACAAATATGCGTGAATCACTCTACCAGCTGAGATATTTATACCTTGGATTAGTTGAGGCATCTCTGAGATCTTGGGGAATTTCCCACGAATCACGAGTTGTTACAGCCAACTCAGATAATTTGGATTGCTCAGCCTTTCTAGAACAAGCAGACCTAGGTGAATCTAAGCTAGTCCTATCGCATTCTCTCTACGAGGCACAATTCTTCCCCTGAACCCAAGTCTTGATCATAAAGGATCTAGCCTTCTATCCCTCCATAGGTCACTGGGAATCCTTTTGCAAAATTGCCAAACCATTTCTCATTCTAATTTAGCCTTCCCAATTGGCATTACACATTCCTGGCTGATGTGGCTCCAAGAGCTTCCTATAGCTCTCTTATCATGAGCTCAGCTCACTTAGGTTCCAGAGACCGGGGCTAACCACAGGTCAACCCTATGCCGTCTTAGCTCAGCTTTGGCTAATTTTAGGCCGCATCAGACAAGAAGGAATTAAATTCAATCCGGATGAAAAGCCATGATTATCATGTGTTCATGCAAAGGTTGATACCCATAGCCTTTCGTGAACTTCTTCCTTTGAACGTGGGGAAGGCTCTCATTGAATAGAGCTTGTTCTTCAAGGACCCCCGTGAACAGTCATTCACACCAAAGATATGAGTTATCTAGAACGTGACATTTTGTTAATCTTGTGCCAAGTAGAACTGATCTTCCTCTTTTTTTTTGACTCAGTAGAGCATCTTCCCATTCATTTAGCATATGAAGTGAGAATTTTTGGCCCAATGCAGTATAGATGGATGTAACCATTCGAGAGGCATCATCGCAAAACTAAAGAACAGTGTGAAGAACAAGACGAGTGTTGAAGGGTCGATAACAAATGCATATCTAGTTGGAGAGGCATCAACTTTTGGTTCATACTATTTTAAAGACCACGTGCTAACTAAAAGAACCAAACTGCATAGAAATAATGACGGTCAATATGGTTTAGATGACGATGACAAATCCCCCTCAGCATTTAAAAATTATGGGGAGATATTAAGTATAAAGGAAAAAGATTCCTCAATGAAGCTGAATACAGTACCCGAAGGATATATGTCTTATTAAATTGCAATGAGGTCCAAGGATATGTTAGGTATGAGTTCTATTTTTATATTTGTAAGTAAAAAAGCATATATAATGTACTAAATTTTTGTACTCACTTTCCTAGCAAATGATGTATTATTTACACGTATGTGTTTATCTAGTATATTTCTTAAATTAAAAATACTTTTTCAATGTTATAGGCTAGAGATCCTTTAAACACTATTATCTACGTGAACATTAAGAGCCTAGTAGAGGATTCATCATGATGTGTGAAAAAGAATACTAGGTGTAAGATAAATGGTTATAGGTTTCACATAGTTGACCACGAATCTAACAAATCAACATCGAGAAGTGGAGTCCGTATTAAAGGATCAAACTATGGGGCAACCGAGTATGATTATTATGTTCATCTCATAGAAATTGTGAAACTCAAATAGACAAGGCGAATGGAGAAAAACACATTATTGTTTAAATGCGACTGGTTTGATCCAACTCTTACAGGCACAAAAGTTCATCCTCATTTTAAGCTTGTCGATATCAATCAAAACCGTAGATTCAATCGATATGAACCTCTTGTACTTACTGCCCATGTTGTACAAGTACACTATTATGTGTACCCAAGTTTGAAACGAGATAAGTGGAACTGGTGGGTAACGTGTAAAATCAATGCAAGATTAATTGTTGAGTTCAGAAAGTGTCTACCATAGCAATCATTTTAAGAGGAAGTTGTAATTACACACAATCCAATATAATTGATGATGTCGATTTTTAATTACATGAACCCAATGACAATGACGTGCATGAACTTGGCAACGAGGCAGATGATGATATAGAAGAAGAGTTACTCACCGATCAAGATACAAATCAAGACACTGACGAAAATAAGTTTGGTGATAACTTTTATAGTGAAAGTGTCGGTTTAGATGATTAGTTTAAAGGTATCCGTTATGGTTGAAATATGTGCAAAATGCTCATATTGTGAAATGCTCTTATGTTAACTAATTGATTTATATCTAGATCTTTTAAAATGGTTGTATATCTAAATACCCTTATTTTAATTTGTTGATATATACTTGTATTTTGTAAAATGCTCGTATTATATGTATTTTTATCAGATGTCAATGGGTAGTGGACGTGAATCCAGTCTCAGTCAATCGGGTCGGGAGTTAGCTAATCATTTAGCTAATTTTGATGATGATTATGTGGGCCTTGGTACTAATCGTTCAACGTCGACACCAGATATGGCTGCACCAAAACCGTCCTATGTGGGTAAATTCTGATTGCCCTTGGGCCCACCATATCGTCAGAAAGTAGTAAGTAAATTAATAATTATAAAATTCTAATCATCATTGTTATTAAATAATATTTTAACCATAAATACAATTGCAGGATCCATAGTAGGGAGGTTAAACTGACCAACATCTTACGAGTGATCATGGAGAAGGAGCTCCATCCCGCCGGGTGGAAGTATAAGGTGCTAATAATATTCATCTTGTATGGAAATATTTTAGGTAACTAGTTTATTCGTGTCAAAATTCATTAAGCATTCATGTAACTTTAGAATCATATATCAATTGAATTATAATTATATTGTTTTGTTGGATCATTGTTATTGGGACACAAAACTTTATAGTAACGGAGAAGTGATGAAAAAATTTTCCACATGATGGCGGACAAATATGGGAAGCGGCTTAACGAGTATAAGTATACTTGTGATCAGACTGGCCAACCGCCAATGAACGTTAATGAGGGCGTCTGGAGGTAAACTATTTTTTTTTTAATTTTTATAATTAAATTTTAAATTATTATTATTATAAATGATTAATTATTTAAATCTATCTATCATGCATCTCAACTATGACATGGAATGTAGAGTTTGATAAGCCCGAGAAAAAGTAGAGGTCCGACCAGTGTAGTGCCAATAGGCGGAGTGAGCCTGCTGGTCCAGGTATTGGGATGTTGAAGCAACTGGGGTGGTTTAGATTTATGATCAATCATTCTTATGATATATTAAGTAGCTTTAGATTATAATACATTATTTTTTTTTAATTTTTTTAATGTTAATTATTTGTCAATTTCATTTGAATACAGGGGCGAGAGAAGGGTGAGCCGGCCGTTGCGTACTAGGCATTTATACGTATGCACAAGAAAGGCCATGACACATGGATTGATACGAGATCTAATAATACTAGTTTAAGTCTCTTTTTATGTTAAATAGTTAAGCTTAAATTATATTTTGGTTTTAATATATAATTTACTAACAACTTGTATTTCAAAAGGAGTATTAAAGACGCCTTGATAAGGCACATGCTTCTTCATAGTATCAAGAAAAAGAAGTTTACCTTGACCTTATTTATCTCGATTTTGTCAGGTTGAGTAAGGGTCGACATTATGACATCGACTGTTTCGGGAAGTTGGAAGCTTCTACGAAGGGTTTTAAAGGCAGTAGTTCTTCCTCCTCCCAGGAAAACATGACTCAGGTGATGGATCTCCAGATGTAGTGGGAGGAGCTATAGGCCATGATATGAGCTCAGCAAGAGATGGAAGAGAGATATAATGATTCTGAGGTCTTACGTGAGCAGTGGTAGCAGGAGAAGCAACAATTCAGGTGCAGATGAACGTGCAGATGGTCGAGATGTTAGCTCGATTTCAAAGTAACTGTTGTAGCGCCACCCCCCACCCTCCCCCCCCCCGCCCCCCCCGATTCTAGGACTCCTCTAATCTAATATTTTTATAAAATTTTGATATTTTTGACAATCTGGTTGAACAAATTTAATTGTGTAAATTTGATGAAATTTAAACATTTAGTTAATTCATTTTCTTGTTCATTAATGAATTCATGTTATGTTTTTAGTTCGTGGTTTGTTTGGGTATTTTAAATCAAAACAAGGATTAATAATAAGTAAAAAGATTAACATAATAAACTGAGGGCAATAACGCTCTCGGAAGAACTGAGGGGAATATCGCCCTTAGAAAAACTGAGGGCATTATCGCCCTCAGAAAAGTCAAGTTCGTCTTCTCGTCGGTATTTTCGAGGGCGGGAGGGCGGATTATCCCTTGTTTTTCTTAAGAGTGGTCATCTCCTCGGTATTTCTTGTGGGAGTTATTGCCCTCAATTTTCTCGAGGGGAATTATAAACTCAATTTTGGCGAGGGCTGTCCGATTCAAGTCTCGAGTGATTTACCAAAAATAAAAGTAACCCTTCAGTAATTTCCTCGGGGTGTTCACCAAGGAATTATTTTGCCTTGATAAGATTTATCGAGAAGTTTTTTTTACCGAGGGGAAGATTCCCTCGGTAATATGATTACCGATGGAGTTTCTTTCGGTAGTGCATGTTGTATGAATTATAGATCTTCCCATTTAATTTTGGAGTTTTTAATACAACTCTACCAATATTTTTAAATTATATGTATTTCTAGTAAGGATTTAAGAGACTATCTATGTGTGTGATGGTATATTAACTACATGTGTGATGGCATATAAATTTTGTATAAGATGAAAAATGCACTTTGTATGCAATAATATTGAATCCCACTGCTTGATATTTTATAAGGTTTATTGTTCGTACATCTTGATTTTGTGTGTGATGATATACGAATTCTATGTGTGATGGTATATAAATTTTTTATTGGATGAATATGCACTCTATATGTGATGAATATGTAATTACATTGTTTGATTTTTGTAAGGTTTACTATTTTTACATATTGATTTTGTGTATAATCAATATGAACTCTATGTATGATGATATATGGATTATACATACGATAAATATGCACTCCGATACGATGGATATGTAATCTCATGTTATTTTTTTTGTAAGATTTATTGTTTTTGTGTGTGATGAGTATGCAAAATGTGTGTGATGAGATATGAACTTTTTATGTGATGGATATGCAGTTTCCGTGTGATGAGATATAGAATGTAATTGTTTAATTTTTGTAAGGCTGAATATTTTCATATATTATTTTGTGTGTGATGATTATGAAGTATGTGTGTGTAATGAGATATAGATTTTTTATATGATAGATATGCATTCTCTATGTGATGAGATATAAAATTTAGATTGTTGATTTTTTTTTTTTTGTAAGGTTGACTATTTTCATATATTATTTTTGTGTCTAATGAGTATGTAGTATGTGGTGTGATGAGATACGAACTTTATATATGATTAATATTGAGCGAGAATTTTTTTTAATGTTATGTTTTGACCTGTTTTCTGAATTATTTATCCTTCTGTGCCTGTATATTCATCATTTCGTGCATGCATAATACTTATTCATCTCATAATCTAATGAATTTTATGTTAATGTATAATTATAAGAATAGAGAATAATTCAAATATTGGAGATGGTATATGGTGCAATCGGGTTGAATAATTATAGGTATTTGTATTAAATGACGACCATTATTGAGTGGTGTGCATTAATCTCAGAAACTAATATATTGATGTACTTGATAACAAACCACTTATATACCGCACCAATATCTTTGTTTAGTACGATAATGTCCCAATGCAGCTTGTAAGTATAAAAAACTTATTTTAGACACATTCATCTCATAATCCATTTGCATTTTATTACACCGTGGTTTCATATTTCATCTTCTAAATTTTCTAATGATTGTATCAAATTGTCCCAAGCAACAAAATTTTCAAATACTTGAAACTCAGCAATCTTAAGGAGAAAGTTGATTTTCATAAATTTAAGCAAAACATTAGCCAGAATGCATTGGAGATAAGAAAAATAATAATGTTGATTGTGAGACTTATTGCATGTAGCTTTTAGAAGTTTAAAAGGGGAAGCTGACTAGATAGGATGCAGGTTCACAGAAACATGAAGTAATTATTTTTAATTAAAACTATATAAATTTTTTCTTGCATTGTTTGCATTTATTTGTTTTCCTTAATTATAATTTTTAGGATAGGGACATATTCAGTTCAATGCAAGCATAGTATTGTTCAATAATTACAATGATGGAGCATAATGAAATGAAGCACCAAGTATTGGACGATGCAAAACTTGTTGTCAGTCTACATCAGTTTCTTTTTTCCAAATATTTTGGTATATTCGAACGAATCATGATGAAGATTAGTGGTTTTGATTTCTGGACTTGGTTTTTGATTCTGACTTGATTGTGTTTGGATTCTGGGCTATGGGTTTTTATTCTGACTTACAAACAATATTATGTAATCTGGTTTATATGCTTAATATTGGTATTGCATGATTGTTGTTTTGAGGATTTGTATTATTGAGATTTAGACGATGATAATGATTTCTGTATTTGGTGTATGAGAAAAAAATATTTTTAAAGTTTATCTCGATGCTTAAATTTGGAAGAAGTTATTGTGTGGGTTATAAATGGGGAATGATAATATTTTTTTTTCTTTGTTTAATTTTCTATATGATATGCGGATGTTCTAATTTAACTGTAAACTGCAATACTTATACAGGGTCATGTATGTAGAATTATAACATATATAATTTTCGAAATAATCTTCTACCATATATCATCACATACAACTGTCATATATCATACATATATTTGATATATTATTATATATCATCTAATACAATATGGGTCGGTTTTTGGATGCTATATAAGCCAAAAGTTGTTTCTTGACTGAAATTATGTTTTCCAACTTATTATTTTATTGAAACCTTTAGTTGAAGGTTAACTTAAAAATAACTAAACAAAAATCCATGCAAGAATTCAATGTTTAAAATGATTAATACCACTCAATTCAAATTCTATCATTGTTTCCTTATTTATGACACTTCACAATAATAATCGGTAGTATATAAACAACCACATAATTCGATATAAGACAACAAATAGCTATTCAATTCTATAAAAAAAACCACATACACATTCCATATTTCATCACACACTGAACAAATATTCATCACGCATAAAAAACCATATTTATCAACAAAGACGAAAAACCAACAAAGCACGAAACTGAAATAATCTTAATATTTATAGCATTTAATTGATATATTTATTTTATATAAATATCATATAGCATCACATATAACTATCATATATAATAATAATTATAATAATAATAATTCAAATTGTTTATCCATAAGAAAAAGTAAATTATATGTTGATCTTTTACATATAAAAACCAGTGCATCTATATTATTCAAAAACCCTAATCATCAACCGATTTTGAGCTTAAGGAATCATAAATCAAATAATGTGGTGTAGATGCAAATTTTGAACTGATATTTGGATTAATGACTATTAAATTCAAACTTCTATTTGAACCAACACATGGGTGCACAATATAACCATCTCCATAAATTTAGCAATACCATCTTACAAACAAACACACACACACACACACACACAATCAGACACAAGAAATTATATAAACTTTTAATATTAGTGTCCTGATCTTGTTCATTAGACACACACACAAAAAAAGAAAGATAGTTGATGTGATGAAAGAAAATTAGAGAAAAATACCTACAAACCTTCTACAACCTTCTTAGTTTATGACTCAGCGATTTGGGCACCTTTTCTTTTCCCTTTCGCTTGGTTATACTTATTTCAATTACACTCTTCTCCTTCTATTCCCCTTACCTCTTTCACTACTATTTTGAGAATTTCAATAATACCATTCAATTAAGGACCAATGCCTTTGTTTTCCCTTCCCAACACTACATCCTAACTTAAACGCATGGTCATTATACAACTCGAAATCCTCAACTGAAGAATTTAAAATAATAAACAACAAATCATCATCCCATATTTCACAAGTTTCTCAACTAACTAAATATCACCAACAACCCCACCGCATAAAGCAGAAAATCAAGAAAAAAAATCACATAATATTTATCATATGTACACAAATTTTTATATATCATCATATATAACTGCCATATATCTTCACATATATTTATCATATTCATCAGCAAAATGAATAATCCCCAGTAATGAACAAACCATATTCATCACGTATACTATCATATCCATCGCATATTTTTGTCATATATCATTGCTTTTATATTCCTCAACGAAAATCATAACTTAAACGAAAAAAATCCTAGAAACCACAAACTCTTATATTTATCTTCTAAATTTTCTAATATTTATCATATGTACACAAATTCTTATATATCATCATATATAACTGCCATATATCTTCACATATAGTTATCATATTCATCAGCAAAATGAATAATCCCCAGTAATGCACAAACCATATTCATCACATATACTATCATATCCATCGCATATTTTTGTCATATATCATTGCTTTTATATTCCTCAACGAAAGTCATAACTTAAACGAAAAAAAATCCTAGAAACAACAAACTCGCAATAGGACAATTTCCATCACAAACAGAACTAATTTCATGACTGTTTGAACTCGCACAACAATCACCGAAACTGGAATTCATACATGAACAATTGAAGGAGCTGCAAAAGAAAACTGAAATCGAAATCAAGACTAAAATTACATAACCTAACTGAATACATAAACAATCAAACTCAAAATATAAGAGCTTACCCTTGAAATTGATTATCGTCTATCATCATCGAAGGAGAGCTCGACTCGTAGAAAATGGAATCACAACAATCACTGCAATGCAATCGACGAGAAATTTGGAAAAAGTAATCAAAACAATTAACGCAACTCCACTGCGATTTTTAGAGACTGAGATAAAAATGTGATGTTGAGAAAGAGAGAGGTTGAGCTTGGTTACAAGCAATCCACGGATCTTGTTGCGCTGAAATCAATGGAGAATTACCCAAAAGTTGTTGGAATTTGAAGAATCGAGTTGAGAGAGAAAGGTGGAGGAAGTTGTTGACTCCGCTCGCCGCCACTTCAATTGTTGGATAAGTGCTAAAAAATATTTTCGAGAAATTGGAGGTGGTAATTGTGTACGAGAGTTTAGAGAATTTTTGTGAGCCGAAAACAAGAAGGTAGGGAAATTTAGATACGCAGATGAGATCACACATTTGGTTAGGTAAAATAATGAGTCGGGCCAAATAAACAATGTATATTACCATGCAGCTAGGTGCACCATGTAATTTGCTCAATTCCATGTGTCTCGCTGATGTATTACATAGGAGCGAGCTTAATAGTACAAGAATAATTTTTATTTTTTTATCATCTTGATAATAATAATTTACTATTATTATTGTTCTGACCTTTAATTTTTACTAATGTTCACCTTTTATAATTATTTTATTAATCTTGTGTAGGGGAGAGGGGGTGGGGGTCCATTTGGCATCCAATGATATCTTAGATTATTTATAAGCTCTAACATAGCGATTAGGAAGCCACTTATTATGATTTATCACTGAAGGATATCATCCGTGTCTGTTCTCATTAATCTTGTCAAAATATATACAACTCTATAAGAGTATAATTAGGCTACAATTAAGATAATAAGTTTCTAAACATACGCCTTACAATTAATAAAGATTATATGGTATGATTATATATATATGGTCTATCACACCCCCACAATCGAAGCGGGAGGGCTACGAACGCTTAGATTGGCTCGAAATTCATCAAACAGGATACGCGAGAGCCCTTTAGTGAATATGTCGGCAACTTGGTAGCGGGATGGAACATGAAGAACACGGACTTGACCTCGAGAAACCTTTTCACGTACAAAGTGGATATCCATCTCAATATGTTTTGTGCGTTGGTGTTGAACGGGGTTACCAGAAAGATATATCGCACTAACATTATCGCAATAGACGAATGTAGCCTTTTGGATTGGGCATAAAGTTCAAAAAGGAGATTTAGGATCCAACAAGATTCAGAGACAACATTAGCCACCCCTCGGTATTCGGCTTCAGCGCTTGATCATGACAGAGTCGGTTGTCGTTTGGAGGACCAAGAGATTAAGTTGTCTCCAAGAAACACACAATAGCCGGATGTTGAACGTCGAGTGTCTGGGCAACCACCCCAATCGACATCAGTGTATAACATATGAGTGGAAACGGAGGTTCTGTAAAGATGTAAGCCATGGTCAATTGTGCCTCTTAAGTATCGTAAAATACATTTTAGAGCATTCATGTGGCCTTCCCTCGGATCATGCATATGAAGGCAAATTTGTTGTACAGCGTAAGAGATGTCGGGTCTCGTGAAAGTGAGATATTGCAGTGCCCCGGCGAGGCTGCGATATTGGGTAGGATCACCAAAAGGAGGACCCGAAGAGGTTCTAAGTTTAGCCTTGGTGTCCACTGGTGTGTGTGAAGGCTTACAGGAGATCATACCAGCCCGTTCAAGAATCTCCTCAGCATATTTTTGTTGGGAGAGAAACAAACCGTCCTTGTGTTGAATGACTGCAATGCCCAAAAAATAGCTAAGAGGACCAAGGTCCTTCATAGCAAACTCCGAAGCAAGTAATGAGATAATGGATGTACGTAGAGAGTTGGATGAAGCAGTGAGAATGATGTCATCAACGTAAAGGAGAATGTATGCGGTATTATTCCCTTGGCGATAGATGAATAATGAATGATCACATTTACTATGCGAAAAACCAACAGTGGAGACGAAATCAGTAAATCGTTGGTACCATGCTCGAGGAGCTTGTTTGAGGCCGTATAAGGATTTCTTTAAGAGGCACACGTAGTCCGGATAACTTGGATCTCGGAAACCCAACGGTTGATGCATGTAGACGGTTTCGTGAAGATGCCCATGCAAGAAGGCATTTTTCACATCCAGTTGATGAATGGACCAAGAATTTGATAGGGCGATGCTAAGAACTGTTCGAATGGTAGCCGGTTTCACCACTGGGCTAAAGGTGTGGTTGCAGTCGATCCCAACTCACTGAGACCTGCCATCACCTACAAGACGAGCCTTGTACCGCTCAAAAGAATCATTAGAATTTATTTTATGACGAAAAATCCACATACAACTTATAATATTAATATCATGAGGACGGGGCACCAACTCCCACGTCTTATTTTTAATAAGCGCATTAAATTCGTCAATCATTGCCAATTTCCAATTCGGGTCAGATAAGGCAAGTTTAGGATCACGGGGAAGAGGTGTTGGCGTAACTGAAGATGTTAAATTTAATTGTTGGTTTGGTTTAAATATGTCATGCATGCTTCGGGTTGTCATGGTTCGTGGTTGTGTCGAATGTGCGTCTGATCGAGAGTGGGCTGCTGGACCGGTGGTAGAGTGAGAAGAGGTTGTTGGGTTGGGCTGTCGCGTGGGTTGGATATCCAGAGCAGGTGAGTTGGGCCCATTGGCATGGAGTGGGCTGCCGAGTGGATTTGGTGAGTTGGATGGTGAGATGGGTGAATGGGGCGGGGTTGTTGAACTGCTTGTGTCTATATTTGATGGGCTGCTGAGTGTCGTGGTTTGCTCCAGTTGCTGAAAATGGTGGACTATGTTACTGATTCCGTCGTCCAAGAAATTGTAGGATGAAGGAGTTGGAGAATGAATATTGGCGAATGGAAATTGTGACTCGTCGAAAATGACATGTCGAGATAAGATAATTTTAATGCTGGAGAGGTCATAACACTTGTATCCGCGTTGAGTAGTGGGATATCCCAACAATACACAAGGAGTGGAACGGGGTTGAAGTTTGTTTATTGTGGTGGAGGGAAAAAGAGGATAACACAAACATCCAAAAATGCGCAGATGTGTATATGAGGGAGTACGTCGATATAGAAGTTGAGTAGGCGAGAAATTAGCGAGTAGTTTTGAAGGTAAAATATTTAAAAGATACGTCGCCATTTGGAGTGCGTGGTGCCAAAATGAGGGAGTTAAAGAGGCGTGAGCAAGGAGAGTACGTGTCAAATTATTGATGGCTCGGATTTTACGTTCGGCTATACCATTTTGAGAGGAAGTATACAAACATGAAAAGCGAAAAACCATACCATTTTGGTTGCAAAAACGTTTGAAGAGGCCATTATCAATTCCTTCCCATTATCACATTGAAAACTTTTTATATTTTTCTCAAATTGGGTTCGAATCTGAGTACTAAGGACGAGAAAATCGAGTAAACCTGAGATTTTTGGCCGATGGGAAAAGTCCAAAGAAAATTTGTGTGGTCATCAAGTAGAAGAATATAGTATTT
>BMAC01000147.1:945779-992230 GCA_014905375.1 Phtheirospermum japonicum | reverse complement strand
AACTAGGAGCTTAAAACAGGTGCTCCTGGATGTCCCAAATGATTATGCCATAAAACGGAAGAAAGAGTCACAAGGTTGGCTTGAGGGTTATTGGTGATGGGGTATAGATCACCAGTGCTATCACATCTCATTAGGGTGTCCCTGTTTGAATGTCCTTCACAGAAAATCCAAAGGGGTCGAACTCAACCGTAACATTATTATCAATGGTGAAACGACGTACTGAAATCAAGTTTTTAATAAGTTTAGGAGCATGCAATACATTATTTAATTTTAACGGTGGATTTGGTGGGTGTAAAGTAGTCTGACCATGACCAAAAATAGGAATTTCTTGACCACTACCGACAATGATAAACGATTAATGGGCGTATTAAAATAAGATGTAAGAGTACCTTCGGATCCCGTCATGTGGGATGTTGCTCCTGTATCCATGTACCAACCATTGTCGTTTGGTGGCTGGAGTGACATGGTGTGCATGGCTTGCTCAATATCTGTGGGAGCGTACATTGGTGGCGCCTGGACATTGTATGCGTGCTGAGGGCGCGTACCAAGGATGTCGGACTGACGGGCTACAGCAGTTTGAGCCATTGCCGATGTGGGATAAGCACAGGGTGGAGTGGCCCACAGTTGTGGTGTCCATGGTGCCCACGGCTGGTATTGGGCCCACGGGGGCTGCTGTTGTTGCCATGGACGATGATATGGCTGCTGCAGCTCGATAGCATTAGGTCCGTGGTGATGTCCATTGCGGCCCCGACCACGTCCACCGCTGTTTCGGCCTCGACCATGAAAAGTACCTCGACGCTGGACATTATTATTGTATCATGGTTGAATGGTGCCAAATCCGGAGGAGGGATTTTTGACGGATGCTGAAGTTGAGTCGTTGGCAAAGTTGGTGGCCAGGAGCGCGGAGTCCGCGACGGTTGCGGCAGCCGCAGTTTGTTTGGCCTTGCGTGTTTCTTCGATAATAAGACGTGGGCGGGCCTTGTAAAATTTGGGCAGCGGATCAGTTTTTTGGATGAAAGTTGCAACACCATCATAGTTCTCATTTAAACCCGCAATTAATTGGAGAACTAACCTTAGATTCTAAATAGGGGCACCAACATTGGATAGTTGATCCGCAAGCATCTTAAGTTCCTGGCAATATGCAGAAATATTGGGAAAATCATCGAGACGAACCAGGGTAAATTGATTTTCCAAATAAACGACGCGAGAACTTTTGTTATCCTGGAAGATGCTTTGTAGTCATTCCCAGGCTTGTTGTGCAGTCGCGTCCGGTTCCAGGATGGTGTGTAGAAGATCGTTCGAGATCGTTCCGTAGATCCATTAGAGGACTATAACATCCAAGTGTGACCAAAGTTGTTCATAAACCTCGGCTGCAGGGGTTGTTTTTGGAGGGATGATGTGGTCGATGAACCTCATATGCTCGACAATGGATTTTGAAAAGTTCCGCCCAAGAAGAGAATTGGCCCTTTTCCATCTCGAGGGTCAGAGGGATGAAATTTTTCACGTTATTCACGGCAAGAGCCGGATGAAATTTGGTCGGGTTTGCCATGGATGGTGGCGAGAGAAAGGAAGAAGAAAATTAGGAAAGAAGAATAATGCAGAAGCGTGAGAGGGATGCAAAATTATTGGGTTTAGTCTTCTGATACCATGAAGGAAATCATCCGTGTCTGTTCTCATTAATCTTGTCAAAATATATACAACTCTATAAGAGTATAATTAGGCTACAATTAAGATAAATTAGTTTCTAAACATACGCCTTACAATTAATACAGATTATATGGTATGATTATATATATATATGGTCTATCAGTCACTTGATACCAGACTACAGATTTTCATGATATATGAGAAGCAATTGTTGTATGGTGCATTAGTTGCACTATATCTCGTTGGATAATTGTATCTCAATTAAAACTATTATATATATATATATATATTATATATATATATATATATATATATATATATGATTAAGTTTATACGAGAACTATGTCCTTATTTGTAAACTTAATATTAATTATAACTAATATATTAATAAAGAATTCTGATTGTATAATAAAGATAATAGTTCGCAGATTCGCAAATAAAGTAGAATTTTCATTGGAACCCCACTCATATATATATATATATATATATATATATATATATATATATTGAAAAATTCTACGGTAGCCCCCACTTTACCATACCCGTGCATTTGAAGCCATTAGATCATTCAACTATATAAAAATTGAATGATCTAACGGTTAAAAATGCATGAGTATGGTAAAATGAGGGGTATTGTAAAACTTCCCTTTATAGATAGATAGATAGATCATTTTATTGAACATCACATGAGAAATCAATACAAATATAAATATATTATATAATAATTAAAAATATATAGATGCACCATATTATGTGCATCCGAGTGTACCTTATCATTTGTGTGGAGAAAGAGAGAACAAATAAAACTATGATAATTATATAATAACTTAAAAATATATAAAAGTGCACCGTGATAGTTGTATCCAAGTGTAGCATATAAAGTGTACCATATAATTTGTTTGGAAAGTGAGGAAGAACAAACAAAAACATGATAACTATATTTAAGCATAGTTTCTACTAAGACCTAGCTAGGCCAAGCATTGATCCTGGTCGAGAAATTAATGCAAGTCAAACAAGTTGTTCTCAATTTGGACATTGCCAGATTTGCATGGACTTTTTCTCCTACAACAAAAGATTTAAAAAGAGAAATAGAAAAGAGATTTACTAAACTCAATTTTCACCAATTAGAATCTTACGGCCTCGGATAGAAACTCTACTCTCTTGCACCTGGTCAATTTGTTGTGCGGGCAGCTTCTGGAAGACCTTGAAAGATATGGTGGATATTTACTTTTCTTTTTTAATGTACAATTTAAATAAAATATTTATTATAAGCTTTATATTCAGAGTTGGTGCAAAGACGTTGAACATATTTTCAAGTACAAAGACAATATATTCAATAACTCTGATAAACCAAATCTTTGATTTGGACACAACCTTGACATCTTGACAGTTTTGAGAATTTTACTTACTGATCCAATATATATTCCATCAATAATTTATAAAATAATTCCACGCCTGAATCTATAGATCCCACCATATATTTGCATATCAACATATGTCAATACAACAAATAGTAATATGGTTAGACAAATCTGTTGGCGATAACGACATTTTCCGCCTACAAAAATGTCAATTCACTTGGCGAGATGTAAAACACATCCCAAGCAAGACCGTAAGTTTCAAATGTTTCCAGTACAAATGTTTAAGCTCAAACGTCTGTGTGTAATTGTGTATATAGGAATCAAATATGTATAGTTACTAGTTAGTCGTATTTGGCTTTCTAGTAAATTAAAAAAGAATAACAGTACTAGTACAGTAATTATGAAAGCGAATATATATTAGTAAATTTAGCATGATCACAATTTATCGTAGAGATCAGTTTTGTCCATCTACATATTTGTCGTATGGAACTTTTTCTTAATTACCACTAACTAAAAATATGAAAAAACAAAAATTAAATTACTCTTTTTTTAGCAACCCAATAGTCTTATAATCTTACTGTCCTTGGTAAAAAAAAGAATACGTTGACGTTGCAAACAATATAATATAGACTCGAAAACTTTATAATGTGTCTAGAAATGGTAGATA
The DNA here is from genome assembly GCA_014905375.1 of Phtheirospermum japonicum. Taxonomy (NCBI): domain Eukaryota; kingdom Viridiplantae; phylum Streptophyta; class Magnoliopsida; order Lamiales; family Orobanchaceae; genus Phtheirospermum; species Phtheirospermum japonicum. The sequence continues at coordinate 988,555 of BMAC01000147.1, read as the reverse complement.
CTTGAAGAATTGGATCGAGTAACGTTCGATCTTTTCCACGACTTATCGAACGCCATCTAATTTGTTGTGTAGATCGGCGTAGACCGACCTACAAAACTAGATGATGCGACCAAAAATATTACCATAATGACTGTAAGTCCATAACTATGCCATGTTTTTAGTTCATCGGGATCCTATACCATAATTCATATTAGCCCAACAGACCCATGACCATGTTAACCATAAAGCTCAGCTCTCAATACCGAGCTACCACTCAGTACTAAGCTGTCATAATATATATCATTTTACCTGATAAGTGTTTGCCACCCCACATGAGAGCTCGCCGCTCCTACTCGAGGGCTCGCCGCTCTCACAACAACTCGCCCCCCTATAAAAAGATTGCACCTTTTAAAGGAGAGGTCGCTTCTTAAATACCTACAAACCTGCATGTTCGCCGACCTCGATATTTGATGTCGTATCAGCTAGTCCCCCACATTCTACTTGATTGAGGTAAGAAACCAAGTTGAATGTACTCATGAGTAACCCCAGAAGTCAATCCGACACACCCCTTGGTAAAGCGTGAAAACCTTGAAAACGTCACTTCAAACTCAAAAATATTAAATGCATACTGCTGTTATGTCAGACACGCGTCGCAAGTCTATTTCCTCGTAATATATTTATTCTGGTGGGCCAAAAAATAAAAGGCCCGTATTAAACCCTATCAACCTTTGTGTCGACCAAAAAGAACCTTTCTGTTTTTCCAGATTAATGCCACTCCCGTTACATACATTTTTTCACTTTCGTATCTCCATATTTCAAAAAATAAAAGCAAATATTCATCATTTTCTTCTGCAAAAAAAAACTCAAGAACTCTGCAGCAAAAATGCAGTCATCCCCAAATTCAGAAATTTCAACACCGCAAGTCCATTTCGCCTTGACACCATGCGTAAGTTCCCCTTATCACCTCAATACCAATTATTTCACATTATTGTGAATTTCTGCTTTCTAAACATATTTCTCTTCCTCCCATTTACCATTTTATAATTATATTACTGTAAATATATGGCGAATTTTGTTTCCATAGATTCTGATTCCCATAACCCTAACTCCCCCATTAAAGATATGTCACGTGAAACAGAATCTGTAGAAATTCCTCTGAACCGACCTAGAAGTAGAAAAAACATCCCCGCACCCAGACCCAGTTTAGTCGATGAACCTGCGGGAAACCTCTCATGGACTGAACTTGAGGCTCAAACCAGAGCCTTGACTGAAAATATCCCATAGTCCATCCCATAAAGTAAGGCATAAATACCCTCAACTTCACACCCTGATTTCTTCTTTACTAATCCCGTAACTATTGTACCTCCATCGGCTCATGCCGACCTGCCTCCTCTCCCGCGAGCTGCAAGGATAACTGTTGAAAACCCCTGGGTACTCCTAGATTAGAGTAAGCTCGGAGCCTTTATTGAAAGCCTCAACCTCCCGGAAACCATTAAATTTATCCAACCTGAGGCTGGAAAAAATGACTCAGACCATCCTCCTCTAAACCATATTACCCTTTTTGACGATCACCTAAAAGCAGGAATTAGATTTCCCTTACACACTTTTCTGGTCGCTGCTTCCCAGAAGTATAAAGTACCCCTATTCCAAATGACCTCCAACTCCATTAGGTTTATAACCGGGTATATAATCCTATGTACATATCATAACGTAGAGTCCAATGTAAATTTTTTCCATTTTCTCCATTAGGTTTATAACCGGGTATATAATCCTATTCCAAATGACACACAATATCAATACCCCATTGCGCAAACGAGCAGGGAAAACTCATCACCATAATATCTTCTGCGGACACGTGAATAATGGGTGCGTGCATTTGACATTTCCTGCAAGTCATAACGAGCTCGCCGTCCATACCCTTCATTCCTGGCCAGAAAAAACCAGCTCGCAAAGCCATCCCAACCAACGCCCTACACTTTTCATGATCTCAAATATCCTTCATGTATTTCTCATAACACCTCCAACCCTTCCTCCCGCGATAGGCACTCAAGTATGGGCCAAAGTGAGACCTCTTGTACAAACACCCATTCATCAAACAAAAACGTGCAGCTGTCTAGGCCTCCTTAGTAGTTAGATGTATATTCCCAGCGACCACCTTATCGAGGGTTTCCCGCCAGTTAGATGTCTATTTCCATGACTTCCTTCCCTTTTTCCAAGCTGCTATGAACTAACTCCATCAATGTAACTCTTCTCGTCTCACAAGTGCCTAGCTTTCCTGCCATTTTGGCGAGCTGATCTGACTTGGTATTATCAGCTCGCGGTAGATGTTCCAATCTAAATTCCTCGAATTAGGCTACGCATTCTTTAAGCTTCCTCAAGTATTCCTGCATGTGTTCTTCCCTTTCTTCAAAAGACCCATCATAATGTCGAGATACTAGCAGTGAGTCAGTATGTTCCTTTACTCATCTTAACCCCGGGTCGCTTGCCATTTTAATGCCTTGCAGCAATGCTTTGTACTCAGCTTCACTATTGGAGGCCTTAAATCCCAGTTTGATCTCAAGATCGAGATTCTCCCCCTCCGAGTAAGTTAGAACAACTCCCAGTCCTACTCCGATCGTCATAGTCGATCCATCCACATGCAGTAACCACGCCTTTTGCTCAGCCCCATTCTCTGCCGAACGCACCATCTCTTGTAAAAAAATATGCTAATACATGATCTTTAATCAATACTCTGGGATCATATGCCACATCGTATTCGCTGAGATCAACTGCCCATTTCACCAATCGTCCAGATACATTTGAATTACTCAAAACCTACTTGAGAGCTAAATTAGTGCGTACCTTAACCTTGTGACCCAAAAAATAAGGTCATAGCTTCCTCACCGTGTAGATCAATGCAAACACACCTTTCTCAAGCTCAGAATAGTTTAGCTCAGCTCCTCTCAACATCTTGGTGATATAGTAGATGGGTTTTCGGACACCCAAATCTTCCCTGATTAGTACCGAGCTTACTGCGACCTCTCCAACCGATATGTAAAGAATCAAATCTTTTCCTGGCATAGGTTTAGTTAGTAATGGAATTTCATCCAGGTACTCCTTAAGCTTATCAAAAGCTTCAGCTGCCTCCTTAGTCCATTCGAACTTGGATACTTTCCTCAATGTTCTGAAAAAGAGAAAGACCTTCTCTGCCGACCTGGATATAAAACGACTAAGCCCTGCAATACGATTAGTTAGTACTTGTACCTCCTTCACCATCTGAGGGTGGGTCACCTCCATTAAAGCTCGCACTTTCTCTGGATTTACCTCGATACCTAGCTCTGTTACCATATACCCCAAAGACTTGCCCGATCTAACCCCGAAAGCACACTTCTTTGGGTTTAGTTGCATGCCATAATGTCTCAGTGTGAGAAAAGATCTCCTCAGATCCTCTACACGTGACTCTGCCTTCTTAGTCTTTACCATCATGTCATCCACATAGACCTCCATGGTTAACCCTAACAGGTCATTGGACATCTTTTCCACCAACCTTTGATAGGTCGTCCCTGCATTTAATCCAAATGACATGGATACAAAATAATACGTACCCGTTGAGGTGACAGATTAGGTTGATTTTCCTTCTCCAAGAGGATTTGATGATACCCCTGTGATACATCCATCATGCTACGCAACTCGCACCCCGAGGTTGAGTCGACCAGTTGGTCAATGCGTGGTAATGGTTAATGATCTTTCGGGCAGGCCTTGTTTAACTCACGAGAATCTACGCACATTCTCCACTTCTGTTTGGGTTTAGGTACCATCACAACATTAGATAAGTACTCCGGGAGTTGGATCACCCAGATGTGGCCAGCCTTCAGCAATTCTTGCACCTCCTCTTCTATCACCTTGTTTAACTCTGCCCCAAAATATCTCCTTTTTTGCCGCACAGGTCGGGACTCCGTGTCAGCATTCAGATGATGTTACGCGACCTCTAGAGATACTTCTGGTAGCTCCCCATCTCTAAAAGCAAAATGTACAGAAATTCTTTTAATAAAGTAATTAGCTCTACTTTCACGATCTCTATCATTCGAGTTCCTATCCTAGTAGTATATTCTGGCCTGCCTTCTTCTAATGAATTTCCATTTGTTCCTCATGAGGTCGGACAGAATTTTCCTCCTCCCTCATCTTCTTTGAAATAAGTATCCCTTATTACGTATCGCCACTCCTTTCCCATTTTACCTCGCTCATTCCCTTTCTTACCATCATTTGGTAGCATGACCTAGCGACCTATTGTTCTGATATTACTTCGCTCACCTTATCTCCCGCAGGATATTTTATGCTCATGTGGTTGGTGGAAGTAACCGCCTCGAGTTTGTTAAGAGCAGGTCCTCCCAATATAACATTATATATTAAAGTTGGTTTGATGATTAAAAACTTCTGCTCCTTCTTTACCCGTAGCTTGCCTTTACCCCATGCTACCGGGAGTGTGACCTCTCCTCTGCGCGCCATTGCAAGCGTAAATAGGTGTTTTTACAGGCCGTACTTTTACCTTCAAGTTCATTTGATCCAAGAACTCCTGGTAGATGATGTTAAATGAGCTTCCATTATCCATAAATACTCTTCCGACTTCATGCCCTTCATACTCAGCCTCAATTACGAGTGCATCATTGTGTTCCCCCTACAAACCATGTTGTTCTTCTAGACTAAAAGAAATCACTGGTCTTGATGTAGGAGGTGACCTATTAATGGTAGCGACCTCACATGGTCCGGGACGTACAGCCTTTGTGTGTCGCTTCCATGCGTTGTTTGTGTCTCCATCTGTTGCTCCACCGGATATCATATTTATCCTTCTCATGTTATTCCCGGGATCTCCTCCTTGTTTAGCCCATTTTTTCCCCTCCTGTCGTGGTTGTCCCTCCATCTGCGTCAGTGGAGGTCCTCCTGTAGGTGGAAGGGGTAATGGTTGCCTTTGTTCCTGAGTTTCTTTGTCTTCAAATATCTTCTATTAAGGTCCTATATCGCTTAGTCGAATGCACATAATTATTATGGAACCTGCAAAAGAACTGAGATTTTTAGTTATTACGAATTGGTGTGTAACCCTCCGGCCACCTGATGTCATCAGGTATTTGGCGCTCTATAATTGTTAACACCCTCGCTTGTGGGAACGCCAAGGGTGTGAAATAATATTCTCTTTATAACCTTCCTCCACTTCTCGCTTCCCCCTACCATCTCCTCCCGTAGTTAAGAGTGCTCGAGCAGATCGCGATGTATCTCTCCGAGGCTCCGATCTTCTGGGCGTTACTCTCTCTGACTCTACGAGAACTCCTGTCCGAAACATAATTTATATTCTTCTTTAGCCTCTTCCACATGTATATACTTTACACACCTATCCAGAACCTCTTTATAAGTATGTGCAGATCGCTTAGCCAGCGATTTCCGTAGATCTTCCATCCTCAATCCTTGGTTTAAAGATCCCGCATTAATCTCATCTATGGCTGCGAGTACTTCTAATATAGCCCTAGTAAACTGAGCCACATAACTCTTCAAAGGTTCCCCAGGTTGTTGTACCATTGCAAGAGAGATTGCGCGGTCTTCGTGTGTAATTTGGCGCTAGCGCACCACCTCCACATAATCGCCACCCTGCTTGCCCAGCCCATGGCCCAACAACTCGCCACCCCACCCCACCCCACCCCCCACACGTTGCCACTACTGCTTAGCCCGTACCACAACACGATGCCACCACCACGCGCCGCCTTTTGTCCCTGCTTCTCCAGGAATCTAACCACTATGTTAGTTTATTTTTCTTTTTTTTTTTTAAATTTAAAATAGTGTATAATTTGTTTTTAATTTTGACATAGTGTCTAGGGTACAATTTGTTTTGAATTAGGGCTCATTGTGCTTTGGATTTTGAAATTATGGTTGATTTCAAAAAATTAGTGTTTGTTTAAGGGTGAATAAGGGATTAATTCAAGAAATGGGGCTTAAATATAGTTATTTTTATAATTTGGGTTTGATTGGATTATTAGTGTTAATGTTGTGTTGAGTTAGGGGTTAATTCGAAAAAGTGGCTAAGTAAGGATTAATTCAAAAATGGAGCTTAATTGTAAAATTATACAAATAGGATTTGATTTCAAAATTAGGGTTACTTTTGGGGTTAATTTGAAAAATGAGGCTTAATTGTAATTATATATATATAACTTGGATTTGATTTCGACATTTAGGGTTAATTCTGAGGTTGATTAGATATTAAATCAAAAGTGGGGCTTCATTGTTATTATTATAATAAATTGGCTTTGATTTCGAATGTTATGGCTACTTTTGGTTTTAATTAGGGACTAATTCAAAAAAAGTCTTAATTGTAATTATTTATTTAAATAGGTATGATTTTGAAGATTATGGTTACTTTTGGTTTTAATTTGGGATTAATTTGAAAAATGGGGCCTCATTGTAAGTCTTTATATAATTTGGGTTTGATTTCAACAATTAGGTTTACTTTAAGTGTAATCATAAATGTTCCTGCATTGACTGGCAATTAAGAATAATTGTCATGTTTTTATTATCAATGCCGCATACAACTGCCTGCCCACTACTGCCGAGCAAAAAGTTACATTTTTTTTATTTTTAGGGTTCAATTTGTAATTATGGAGATAAGTAAGAATTTTTTATGGTTTATGGTTAATTTATGGATCATATTGTTATGACTTGTTTGACTTTATGTAATTGCGATTGTTTGATTATGACCTTATGTAAAATTATGTGGTGATTTAGATGTTCTACACATTGAGAAAAAAGTGTTTGATAATGTGTTCAACACTGTAATCAATGTCAAGGGGAAGACAAAAGACACTTCAAAATCAAGATATGAGTTGAATGAATATTTTCTCCACATATTGCTTCAGCTAAACGCCTCAAAAAAGTGTCATAAAGCCTCATGCATACTTGATAAGCCAGAAAAGGTCTCCTTGTGTGAATGGGTGAAAGCTATTTAATTTCAAGATGGGTACGCATCAAACCTGGGGTGTTGCATCGATATGAAGGGATTGAGATTTTTTTGGGATTAAAAGTAATGACTATTGATTTGCACATTTTTTTACGTATTTTTATGATATTTTTGCGGCTCATTTGTGCGTGATTTGCTTGTATTTATGTTGTTTTGGAGTCCACTTGACATATATTGCATCTTTTTAGGTTTTGTAGTGTTTTCTTATATTTTCTTAGTGTTTTTTATTAGTTCTTATTTTGAAGGTCAAATTTGGTCAAAGTGGACCCGGGATGAGGCCAGAAGATGATTCAAACCCGAGGAATTCACTTACAAGCCTTGACATATAAATGGTGCGAGGATCGACCAGAAATGACGAGAAATGTGGCAATATTCATGGTCACCTCACGCATTCGCTCGGTGGATATATCAGTTGTCGTAATACAAGCATAACTCCAAAACCACTAGTGCCATTTGCTTCCACCTTATATAATTGGAAATATGAGATAGATGTATAAAACTCTTGTGTTTACAACAATCCCAAATTCTGAGTCTAAGAATGGGAAAAAAGCAGCTTTAAGTGGAGACAGTTCGCCATGGCCTCTCTTGTGACAGGTTTTGGTGCGAAGCCCATAACTCTTGGAAGAAAATTCTAAATGACACAAATCAAACGCCAAATGAAAGCCGGCAGGAAGGGCTAAATTTCATATGAGTACATTGATGGCTGATTCCATATATTTTTCAGTCGATCGACTGGGTTTCAGTCGATCGACTGAAACCCATTCGATCGACTGACGGACAGAAAGTAGAGCGTTTTGAGGACGAGTCAGACGATCGACTGGATTTCAGTCGATCAACTGAGACGCGGGAAAAATTCGTAATCTTGGTCCCTTTTGACGATTTTTCCCCAGCGACTTGGTTTATATGTCCCAGCTATTTTCACCTAAAACCTTATCCTCTACTTGGTGGTTTTGGACTTATTCCATCTCCTCCAAGCCTTTACTATCTCTATCATTTTAAAATTAGTTTAGTGTAGTTTAGCTTAGTTAGTTAGTTAGGTTTTCTTAGCAAGTGTTTGAGAGGGTGACACCTCCTTCATTTGTAGCCTTAATTTTGTTGAAGATTTGGATTTGCTTTTGAAGGTTGTAATCAAGATTTGAAGCTTTTGGTGTTTAATGCAAAATTGGTAGTAATCTTTCCTCTTTTATTTTGTGTGTTGTGTTTGTGTTGTTGTGATTTCTCTTGTCTTGGTTATTAGGTTTGGGTTTGTTTGTTGTTCATTGCATTTTAAATCCTCCTTTTAATTTCCTAGCTTGTTTATCTTTATTTCTTGCAAAACTCCATGGATACTTTCATCTTGAAGCTTTTTACCTCTTTTAGTTAGACAAACATTTGGGTCTTTGAAAGAACTATGAAGCTTTCCTCTTTAGTCAATTTGACTTGTTCGTATTAATTGCTCTTTGACTTCTCTTCAATTTTAAATGCTTTGACTTTCCCTCCTTTTCATCTTTCAAAATTCACAAGCTTTCCTTAGTTTAGTAGATTTTAATTTATGTAGGGTTGTTAATTAGGTTCCATTTATGTCATTAAAGTTAGTTAATTTCAAACAATCTTTAATTTCTATTTTCATGCCTTAGTTAGTAATTTCCAAGTCTTCTTTTCAATTAAAGCATTAGCATTAGAAACTCAACCCAAACAAATGACTTATGCTTTCTTAGATTAGATTAGTGTAATTTTGATTAACAAGAGAGTAAGTAAAAACACCGACCGCCGATAATATCTATCCTCGAGAGACACGAATCGGAAAAACTTACCGTTCTACAATCGACTTCGTACTATTGCGGAGAAGATTTATAAACTAGGGTGCTAAGTAATCATCGATCAACTATCATTTCTTCATGTAAAGGTTGATACTAATAGCCTTTCGAGAATTGCTTCCTCATCAAGTGTGGAAGGCCCTAATAGTGATGAGTTTGTTCATCAATGACCTCAGTTCTAAAGCTATCGAGATCATTGATATGAGTCTTTTGAAGCATGATATTCCTCTAATTTTGTGTCATATTGAAAAGATCTTTCCTCCCAATCTTTTTGACTCAATGGAGCATTTTCAAGTTCACTTAGCAAACGAGACAAGAATTGTTAGTCTAGTGCAATATAAGTGGATGTAAACTTTCGAGAGGTATCTTCACAAACTGAAGGATAGTGTGAGGAACAAGGCGAGTGTCGAGGGGTCAATAGTAAATGCATATCTTATTGAAGAGGCGTCAACTTTCATTTTCTAATAATTTTAAGATTACGCCTCCACTAAGAGAACAAATCTGCCTTGTAATGATGATGACCAAAATGGTGAAAGACAATGATGATGATATGTCTTCTGTGTTCAAGAAATATGGTGAAACTTATGCAAAATTAGGAAAAAACTTCTTTTGAGATGAAAGATTTTATGCGATGAGAAAATACGTATTACTGAGCTGTGAAAATGTCTATGATTTTATCAGGTTCGAAATATCATTTTTAAATTCTTGTTTATGTGATCACATGATAAATTAAAATAATTCTCACTTTTAGATATACAGTGTTTTCGTGGAGGGCGTTAAACAGTATCAACCAAACATTATAGATTAGGCACTCAATTCTGAATTTGAAAATAAATTTGCCAATTTGTTCAAAAAACTGCGTGAGCTCCTCTTAACTGATTAACACACACACACACACATACACACACACACACACACACACACACACACACATATATATATATATATATGTGTGTGTGTGTGTGTGTGTGTGTGTGTTTGAATTTTGTAATTGATATTTTAATAAATAATAAATTTTATAACATTCTGTCATTATAGGCACAAGACCCCTTGAACAAAGTCACTGACGAGTACATTAGAGTCTTGGGTTAGGTCCATCATGTTGTCTGACTACATAAATAAATGGATACAAGTTTCACACAATCGCATATGGATCAGAACAATCAACTTCATTACTGCTAATTGTTGAGTCATAGCGATGAACACATCGTTTTCACCCACCATAGGAAATTTCTTTATCATCGAGCATTCTATCAGCTATTGATAGTTATTAGCCACCATTTCTTCTAAAATTTCCATCACCTCATTGGTTTCTTTTTCTAAAAAGTCACCTCTCGATGAAGTATCCACCATCACTTTCACGTGCCTGCTCAACCCATTGAAAAAGTGAAAAAAAAAAATTGGTGTTTGGAAAAAACATGTTGTGGGCACTTTATCAATATCTAAACCTTTCCCACACATTTTGTAATGGCTCTCCATCTATTTGGAGAATTGGGAGATTTGCCCTTGAACTTTAGCATTCTATTTGTGAAAAGAATATAAGTAAAAACTTTTGAGATATCTCGTCCCATGTGTCAATGGATCCAGAAAAGCTTAGCTTCTTGTAACAAACTTCGACTTATCTCATAAAGAGAAAGGGAATAGGCAGATTTTAATTGCCTCTTTTGGGATCCCATTCATCTCGATGGCCCCGTATTTCAAGGAATTATGCCAAATGCGTGTTCAGATCATCCGTTGCACTTCCCCCAAATTTCTTATGTTGAACCATTGTGATCAATCCAATTTTCAACTCGAAGTTGCTAGCTAAAATTGCTGGCCCGTTAGCTCTTACATGAGCTTGATTAGCGTTGGCCTTGAACATGGTTCAAATGTCTAGCTGTGCATCTTGTTGGGGTGGTGCTTGCTGTTACAAATGTGCTTGCAATTGTTGTTGGAGTTGATGTATATGAACATTCACATTGTCTTGTGATTTTTCATTATTCCATTGACTCATTTGGACTTGTTTTGTCTACAAGTCACCTTGATTTCTAGATCGATGGGTTTCAAGGATGCCCCTTTAGAACGTATGCACATGCACTGCCTGAAAACCAATAAATACAGACTACAATTAAAAGAAAACTAATGTTTAAATTAAAACTAATTTATAAATTATATTTTATCAACTAAAATCTAATGGTCCCCGACAACGGCACCAAAAACATGATGGCTTCCCACTTTGTGGGTCGATAGTCAAGTAATAAAAACTTATTTATTTATTATAAATAAACTTTATGGAATACATGTGGATCTTGCGATCTTCGTACTTCAAATGTTTCTTCTCTGAATCCCTCTTCATGCTCTCTAACTCACGAGCTTTAAAGCTATTCTATGATGGTGGGGTGATATGTGTAATGTTCCTCTCTCTCTCTCTAAGATGTGTAAAATGTCAAATGATGTAGGATTTCAAAAGATGCAGGATGTATTTAGACTGGTTTTATACCTCCCCTTTATAGTCTAAATAATAATCTTAATCTTCAATTCATATTTTATAAAGTTTGTAATTTGCGACCTGGGTCACGACCGGACTGAGTTCAAAATCATTTCAAGTAAAAAAAACAACCAGTAACCACCTAGGTAGGTCGCTACTAGGTTCGCGACTGGTCTTTTTGAAAATAGCGTCTAGTAATGACCCAAGTCGTGACCTCGATAGATGTCACGACTAGGTCCTTGGGCCTCCGTTGGTCATTCTTCCATTTATCCCAGTGGACTCATTTCTTTCTTAATTATTAGTCTAAATCTTCATTCTTATCACCCTTATACTCTTTTAAGCTCAATTTAGCTCCAAAATCTAATTTTAAAAAATAAGAAAATATCTAACATGTAATATTGTAACAAAAAATCAAGCTAACATACAATATAAATTCACAAACATTAGTTGAGTCCTAATTAAATAAGTATCAATATTTGCATAAACACAGTATTTATCACACAGGTACAAATGGAATCCCCAGATTCACACCCTGCTCATACCATGTTGACCCACATCTAAGGTAGTAGCGTGGTCTACGGTGGTGGTTTCAGTCTGAGGGAATAATGTCACTTATAGCGGTTGTTAGAGTTTTCTTTGTATTGGGGATATAGCAATAAAAAAGGTATAACAACGGGATAATTCAAACTAATCGAGATCTATAATAAAAAGGAACAAATAAAACAGAAAAAAGAAAAGTGTTCAGGTGAGCGAACTCTTTCCTTGAAATTCTTGTTGCCCCGTACACGTGGCCATAGATCTATGACAACGAATCTCCCGTGATACAATAACAACGGAGATGGAAGGAGCATTCAATCCTGTTAACCTAGCGATCGAGAACTAGGCAGACAACCGAGCAAAACCCTAACTACAAACTATATGATGCGTGAGCCAGGCAAGAAAAATATGTGATGTATGTATGTTGATGATTTTCTTGTGTACGAATTTACACTGCATAGGGGATAGTATTTATTTTTGAGAGATAATCATTAAACAAGGAAGTAAATCGCAAGAGTTAGAAATCCTGATACAAGTCAAACTTCTAGTCTTACTCAATAAGAAAGTCTGGAAGGTTCCCGAAAAGGTTCAAAACATAAGGACCAAGTCCAAGCCTAGCAAGGATAGACCACGTGACACAAGCCACTTTCCAGGAACCGTGGACTGCAAGCCGCGATCCACGAGCCCGAGCCTGAGACGGGCCAGGCTGGGCAGGCGGTGGTGGCTTGCACGTGGGTATTCCCCTCCCCACTAAACTTGTAAACAATGCCCATATCACTTTATTTAATAAAGCTAACTAGAAATGAGTCTCCTTCTTATGTAGGACTTTTCACTTCCCAATTGGAAATCCCACTATCTCTTTAACTTTCGAATTCACTTCTCAAATGTCCAACTTTGGTCATTGATTTCTCACTCATCCAAACACGGATTTCTGAAAGTGGATATACCACGTTCATCTACTCATAATGTAGATTTAGATTGTGAAGCTCGTTTGAGAAAATAATGAACTTTCCATTTTTGGAATATTGAGACAAAGTTACCAAAAATAACTTCCCAAATCCTTTTTTCTCCAACAATCCCCCACATGAGTGAAAATCAATGTGTGATGTATGTGACTCATTTTCTTAGTTTCAACTAAAATATTATTACATCAAGTCAGGTAGATTGTGGCTTTGAACCCTCCTTAGTGAAGTACCATCGGATATACCCGCGGTCTAGTTCACAGTGTCATTGAATTATTATGCTTACAAGTATACCAAGACAATGTTACTCACATAACAAAGTTTACATACCCTTGGAATTCTCATGTGATCCGGTCGAGGAACCACTTTTAGTAAGCATATCACTTGGTTATGCTCTATAGGGATAGGTTAGCTCACGGATAGGTACCAAGTGTTTAGAGCTAAAAAGTCTAAAGTTTAATTGTCCATTGAACGAACTTCTTGGGATCTCCAGTCATAATGTTTGGGTGTCCACTAAAGACCATTCTTTAGTTGTGGATTTTAACATCATTGCCTTTATCAATGTATAGAACTGATCTCGATTTAAGCTCTTTCCAAACGGATCCACTATATTTTTTTTTGATTTCACATAATCTACAGAAATTACTCCTCCAAGACACAGCACCTCCACCGATGGTAAAATCATACTAGCTAGTGGAGTGTGAATCCTAAGAATCTGATATCCAGTTAAAATCGCAGTATCCTTCTAGTACTTTTGGATATCTTATATAATGCAACCCATAACTTAGAGTATACTTCAAGTATCGTAATACTCTAGTTAACCCTTTCCAGTAGTCACTATTTAGATTACTTGTGAACCTACTTAGTTTTTTTACTGAATAAGCAAGCGTCGATTTAATAAAATTTTCAAGGTACATGAGACTTCTAACGATCCTAGCATTCTACAGTTGAACCACTAGTTCACCTTTGTTTTTCACCAAACGCAGTTTATCATCAAATGGAGTTTTAGACATTTCACCATCAAACACATTAGACCTTTTTAGTACACTTTCCACATAATGGGACTAAAAAAGAACTATGACTTTTGATTTTCTTATGATCTGGATCCCAAGGATCACATTGGTTAAACCCATGTCTTTCATATCAAATTTGTATTTTAACATATTCTTTGTACTTGTGATCATATAAAGAGAGCTACTTAATATCAACATGTCATCAAAATAAATATAAATAATGATAGTGTGCTCTTTAAAAAAGCACATTCATCATATTCATTAATGCGAAATCCATTTGACATCATCACAATGTCAAACTTGAGATGCCATTGCTTCGGCGCTTGTTTCAATCTATACAGCGATTTAACAAGTCTAGACACCTTGTTTTCTTAACCAGGATCTACAAACTCTTCGGGTTGTTCCATATAAATCTCTTCATCTAACTCAACATTCAAAAACACTTTTTTCACATCCATATGGTGAATTTCAAGATTGTGCAATGCAATAATAGCTAAGATCACCCTAATAAAGGTAATTTTCATTACAGGTGAATAAGTATCGAAGAAGTCATATCCTTATCTTTTTTTGAAAGCCTTTGGCTACTAGGGTCTTATCTTTTTTGAAATCCTTTATTTTTCTACTTTATCCTTAGGACCCACTTGCATACTAGGGGATTATTACCATGGGGAAGATTATCCGACTCCCATGTATGATTCTGTATAACTATATCAATCTCAGCATTGATGGCTTCCTTCCATATAGGAGCATCGGGACTAGACAAGGCTTGTTGAATGGTAGGAGGTTCATTATCTATCAAATAGATCATGAAATTCGGACCAAACATAGTAGTCCTAACCATTTTACTACACATTGGTTCATCATCATCACTATCTAGTGATGCATCATGATCTGGAAGGGTTGTTGCTTCATCTTCAACATCACGAGATCTCTTTTTATAACCATCTCCGTTTCCTTTGCAAGGATATATGTGTTCATAGATCATTCCTTGATTCAATGGTTGTTCCTTCACTTACATCAAGTATATCAGACTTGTGCACTAGGAATATATACACAGTGTTATTATGACCATATCCAATAAACATATAGTTAAATGTTTTTTGTCCTATCTTAACATGATTTGGCTCTGGGAGTCTTACTTTAGCCAGGCATTCTCACACTTTGAGGTAACTATAAGCAGAAGCTTTACTTTCCATAACTCGTATGGAGTCTTTTCTTTTCCCATGTGGGGTACCCTATTCAAGATATAGTTAGCGAAAAGGATCGATTCGTCCCACATACTCGGCCGTAACCCTGAACTGATTAACATATCGTTCATCATTTCGTTTAGGGTTTGATTCTTAGTGAATACGGAGTAGTTTTTTGATGAATTATGCCATGTGCACACAACTCTTGAAACGTTGAAACATACTCTCCACCTCGATCACTTTGAATTGTCTTAATCCGAGTGTTCAGTTGATTCTCAACTTCATTCTTCAAAGTCTTGAAAGCATCAATTATTTCATATTTGCCTTTTAGCAAATAAACATAGCAATATCTTATGCAGTCATCAATGAAAGTAATGAATTACTTTTTGCCCCCTATAGTTTGCACAAGTTTCATATCACATTGTGAATTAACTGTAAAAGTACAGATATTCTTTCCGCTAAATGAAAAGGCATTCTCGACATTTTTGCTTCAACATAAATCTCACACTTGTGTTTAGAGTCGAATTTCACATTATTTAGTAAATTCATATTTACCAATTTCTTTATTGATTTCATGTTAACGTGTCCAAGTCTCACATGCCACAAGGCACAAAAAATAACAATATAAGAAGAAGCGGTAACTTTATTATTAATAATTGGATGTCTGGACATTACATTCAACTTAAACAGTCCCTTATCAAGGTGACCATTAGCAAGGAACTTTCCACTCTTAGTAAGCACAAACTAACTATACTCAAAAACTAGCTTAAAACCATGTTGGACAAGTAGGGACCCAAAAATAATATTTTTCCTAATATCCAGAACATGCAGTAGTTCCTTCAAAGGCAGCTCTAGACTGGACGTCATCTTCAGCAGCAGCTTCCCAATTCCAACAAATTTAGTAGTAGAGGGGTTTCCCATATGGAGGTTTCTTCCAGTAATTGGTGTATAGTCGAAAAACATAACTTGATCTAGCATACATGACAAGTAGCTCCAGTATCGATGAACTACTCTCTTGGGTTATCTAAGAGATTAGATTCCATTACAACCCCACAGAGATCCAATTCAGACATACCTTCGATAAAGATATTAGCAGCATCCTGACTCTCTTTCAAAGGTTTTCAGCAGTCTCTTTCCATATGCTCAGGCTTGCCATAGTTGACAGTTGCCTTCAAACTTCTTGGACTTCTTCTGATTCGTCTTTACTTTCAAATGGCCTATATAGATTGCCTAGTCTTTTGAGTCATTTTGGCTCATTTTGAATTTTTGTAAATTATTTCATCTTTTTATGATTTTCGTATTTTTAGCTCATTTTTAGAATTTATTTGTTTTTTTAAGGTCAACTTTGGTTAAAACGGGCTTGGGCCAAGGTTAGGAAACGAGTGAAGTCCGGTGAATACAATGAAAGGTTTCAATGAGCTATTGGTGTAAGGATTCAACGTAAGTGATGAGAAATGTGGTTGGCTACTTTGTTGGTCTACGCTTTCGCTTGATAGACGTTGTAGTCATCGTAATATGTGCATAAATGTTTTACCTATCATGAGAAATTCTTCAATTTCATATCACTAGAAACTTAGAAGAGGGGTCTACAATGTTTTATTCTGTCACATTGCCCAATTCAGAAGTTTAGAATGGAAAAAAGCAGCTTGAATAAGACATATTGCACTAAATTCCCAAATGTGGCAATTTTTGGTTTAGGGTCCATAACACTCTCCAAAGTTTTCCAAATGATGTAATCCAAAATTTATATTAAATCTAGAGATAGATGTACATTTAACATTGAGACAACTGGCACTAATTTAGCATTTTTTCACCTTATCATGCCTACCAATTTCATGAGTTATGACACGGCCTTGTGTGCGTATCTTGGCATGTTTTTTGAATCGATCGACGACCCATCAATGGTGAGCTCCTATATTGTCGACTTCCTATCAATGCTCAACCGATGGCAGGGACACTATTAATCGATTGCCATGCCTGGTGCTCACGCGTGCCAGGAGCAAGTCACCCCACCNCAGCTGTTTTTGCCATTTTGAACATTTTGATACTTCATTTACCTTTAAATAAACCAACAACCCAAAAGCCTTGTCCAAGACTCTTCCCTGCCTATTTCAAAGCTCCATTTTTACCATTTTCATGTTTTTCAGACTTTAAGAACAAAATATAGATTTCCTGTATTTCTTAGCTTTTGGAGACAAGATTCAAGTTTAATTTTACCTTCTTTCTTGGATGTTGAGACTCATTCTCAATTTTTAGTAAGATTTTCATGTCTTAAGCTTTTATTGTTTTCATTTTTTGTTTGTTTGCCTTATGTATTTTTAGTTGGATTATGATGTTCAAGCTGGTTCTTATTTGATATTCTATTTCTTTGATTTATTATTGCTTATTGAATTATGGGTTTTTTTGGGGCTTATGATGTTCATGTTTGTTCTTGTTTAATGCTCTTTTAGTGTTATTTGGTTGATTATGAATTATTGGGATAATGATGATCATCCATGTTCTTGGTATATGTTATTGAGTTATTTATGTTTTTAGGTTATAAGTTATGGGTCTAAGGTCTAAATGAGTTTAGAAACATCAATTGGGGACTATTGAGTGTTTAATTGAGAATTGGGATTGACAACCCCAATTCGTTGACTACATGTTTCGATAAATTTTCAATTTGATTGTGGAGTCTAGTGCCTTAGACCCTTTTTATTTCATTTAAAAACCCATATACTTGATATTCTCACCTTTAATTATTTTCTTTCAAATCCCAAATGATTTTGTATAAAGACTTATGATATTAAGTTCCCTACTATAGTTTTAATATTTCAAAAAGTCAAAATGTGATCGAGTATTTAGATTAGGTTTTACTTCTCTTATTTTCTCTTTTATTTTTCAAACACAAAAATTACTTCTGATTAGTCTTCCTTGTGAGATATGACTTGAGTCGCCTAACCGCACTACATTTGATCTCGTTCTTTTGCAAGCAAATCTTAAAACGTTTAGGAAATAGTGCATTTGAGATCACTTCTAATTTTGGCGTTGTAGCCAGGAAAATGGTGGGAAGAAGAATAGGCTAAAGTCTCAAACAGGATAACTAGGGAAAAATTATTTAATTTGATGATACTTTATTTGAGAAGGCTTGAAGCGGTTGACAAAAATTGACAATGATATGTTTCACAAACCACATGCATAAAGGCCTTGACCAGGACACAAGAAAAGTTCTAGCAAACACACACATAATGAGAAAATTTCTCAATAAAACATAACCTCATCAAATTTATATCTAGTCTTTATATGATCTCCGGAGCTATGTCAAGTGAATACAACAATTAAAAACTCCTATGGATCCACAAGTTCAAAGATAATTTTTATCAGTCCTCGACTCAACTACAAGACTCCTCAATTTCTAACATCAAGTAAACAAAATAAAACCTCAAATTGGTCCCTTGATTTTGAAAAACAATTAGACATCCTCTCTTAATAACAATTAAAGCAACAAGCATGTTAAAACCAATAAAATCTAATATTAAATTATATGAATGTAAGATAAAAATAAAAAAAACATATTCTAACTCCACTAACACCCTCACCCCCCAAACTTCAATAAGGTTATATGGCAAAGTAAGGTAAGGAATAGAATTTTAAAAATAAGAGTTAGAAGACTTACAAGTCACCTCAATTAAGAGGCAAACGACGTTTTGAGCACCGACCCAAGCCCTCAATCTCGTCATCCATATCATCAAGTATCGTCAAGTGCGGATGATACCCCCAACTTATCATTTTATTTTGTTTATAAAGGTTCACCATTCAAGAACTGGCAAAACCGGAAGGGCTCCTTCTTTTTATTCCTATAATAAAGCCCATTGGTAATTTATCCCAATAGATAGGAATAATCTATATAGTATCAACACAAATATAGAAATATGTGATCATTAAAAGTTCAATTCGGCTTATGAGTAAAATGTAGTCAGAAAATTCAATAAAAATTATAAGATGAGATAATCACAACACTAATCATGCTTATAATAATCATGAAATCAACAAGAAAGCTCTAGAAAAATATAAAAAAATAAGTATGATTATAGAATACACAAATCCAAACCCTAGTTTTCAAAAACTTACAAGTTTTTCTTTTTCTCCCCAAGTTAAATCCTTGAGATTTGATGAATTAAAAGTGTTTTTTATGAAAGAACAAATCCAAGGTATGTGTTTATATGGTTTAGAAACATCTCGAGGATTAAGGAATAGGAAAGTCTGGAAGAAACTAAGGTTCCTAATAATATAGGAGCTTCCTTTTGTATATCTACTTCCGATAACCGACCCCATACACGAACTTTTGGTTAGGTACCTAGGTTATTCAAAAAATAATCCACCCAACCAAAGACTTTGTCCCGGGTCACCCGACCTTCTGAGACACTGACCACCTGGTTGAGTATCACCTCGGGCCTACAAGACAAAGACTTTGTCCCGGGTCACCCGACCTTCTGGTCGGGTTCCAGCTTGGGTACAAGCTATAGGACACAATTAAAATATTTTTTATATTTATGATGTATGAATGAAAAAATGAAAACTAATCTGGAAAATAAGATATAATGAAGGCAACTAAATTTCGATGAGTTTCCTCCAAACAAGCATTATGTTTTACATCTTCAGCCATTCACACTCATGTTAAGGTATTTAAAATAAAGCTTTTGATGATCGTCTCATCCTTTTAAATCATATTTTCTCCCAATACTATACATTCCAAACAAGATTGGTTGGCTCTTCTCATGAGCTAATTTGGTCTCTCCTAATTTGGTCACTCCATCATTCTCAAGAGAAATTACGAAGACTTCAATCATCTCCTCTCCAGGATTATGAATTTAATTTTTACACTCTTGTAATAAGAGAATGGCTTATTATTTGCTCCTTCGGTCAAAGCAACTTTGGGAGCTTCAACATTCAAGACTACATTATGTTCTTGTTCTCTTTCACCCATAACAACATTAATAAAATTATTATTCTCAAGTTGGTGAAAAGATATAGGAATATTTAAAATAGGAGAGTTTGAGTTAGAAATAGATATATGCTCACAACTCCTTTTTCCTCAAGCGTCGTTTCTGACTCGTACTCTTAGTCAACATGTTCGACCTCATTATTCTTGATTATAAGCTCATCGACTCCCTCGAATAATCTTTGGGCCCTCTTGGACGCCCATTAATCTTCACTTTTCGAATTCTCAAGGAGTGCCTGAGTTTCATATATTTACGAGTCTATTCCAATAGCTTAGTATATAACAAGAAAAATTAATTGTTATGTGTGATGATATGTTTTTCTTGACTAATCTCCTGAAAACGATCTCATACTTCATAAAAATTCTCAAAGTCATGTATCTCAATCTAGCAACCTCTGTTTGATATTCATCCATGTCTACACACACGAAAAAAAAAATTATTCAAATAAAGAAATTCTAAATAAAACAAAAATAAAATCTAAAATAAACTATATTTACTTATTGTGATATAAATAGTTAAATTAGTCCCCAACAATGGCGTCAATTTCTTGTTCCCCTATATTTTTACCACCGAAAGAGTACAGGTTTTAAATGTAGTAGTGGTGAGCAAGGTCTTATTTCATGAAGAATAATTAACTATTTTTAAGAGTATCATAATCATAGTAATATGTATTTTATTTAGATAATAAAATAAAGACGATTGAATTAATAGAATTAAAAATAAATAACTAAAGTAAAATAAACAAACTATGAGCAAGTATAAGAAAAACAAATGTAGATGGGATTCCACGACATTTCACAGATAATAAATGCTTCGTTAAAGAAATAGAACCCTTAATTTTCTAATTTGTTGTTAATAAAATGATTAAAACAATAAAAACAAACTAAGTGTGTTTTGTATAGAGTGTAAATAAATAGCGGTGGAATTAAAAATACAAAATACAAGCTTTTAAAACTTTTGACTTTATGGGAAAATCCTTATAATCGTCTCTCGTGGTGAAAGATATTTACAAGAAAACGTGTATCAACGATTACACTTGAAAACATAAACAACTAGTAAAGACTAGAAAAAACTTTTATCGAGTAAGATTGTTCTATATTAATACTACTTCTTCCAAAGTTTAAAAATCACAATCTCCAGGATTTTATCTTAATAAAAAAATAAGAGCATGGAAGAAAAGAAATTTGTCTAATAAGAAGTTGGTAACGATGTTACAGTATTGGCAATAACATCTGCATTTGGGCAGATTGCCGATGATCGAATAAAATGTTCTTAACTCTCAACTCTTATCTTTTCTTCATGTGTTCTCCGTGTCCTCGGTGTATACGGTTGTAGAGCAAGCCCTTATGTTTATATGGACATCCTTGATTGTAAAAGAGACCTAAAAAAAAGATATACATAATATATTGAAAGTAGCTCACTTTAATAAGGAAAAAAGATAAAATCAAATACTTCTAATAATCATTACTTGCATTATACAAAATTCTATGCTGGGAGAAAGAGAATTACAACCTAATTTTATTCTAATAATATAAAAAAAAAATCAAAAAAGATACGTATTAAATCTTCATATCTCTGTTCCCCCATATATACTTGTCTCTTCAGTTTGTTTGTTTGTTGTTTGTTTGTTGTTTTTTTGTTGTTTTTTCATAAAAGTGGATCAACGGGTCAGGTAAAGTGTGGTGGGCGGATCTATCAATAAGTATGGTAATAAATGGTTACATGAGATCTACTCATTTTTATTTATTCTATTTTCTCTCTACTCGAGGTTCTATCACCAATTTTTCTCTTATTGGCAAAACGAAATTCATAGAATAATATAGTTACATGTAAACGCTAAAAAATAGATGTGTCACACGTGATCATACATTGATTAAGGATTAAGAAAAACTGAATAATATAGTATTATAATATCCTCAATAACATTATAGGGTTGATTGTAATTAGTCCTAGAATTATAAGCGGATCTAGAATTAAGGAAGTTCTATAGTGTCATGAGAGCACCATTCTTCACTTAATCACAACCATTGGATTAAAAGTTGATTACAAATATTGGTAAATGGATGGATGTAAATGCAGGAGGGGTGGGGGTCATGGTGCTTTCACGGCACCGTAGACATTTATAATTAATTATAAGCGGATGGCATATTTTCCTGATTACTCCATGTATCAGCCTTAGTCTCTTATATAAAAGAGTTGCTAATTTTATCATGTAATCCTGGTTTCATAAATTTTGATTCTTGTGCAATTTTAATTCCAAGCGTTATAAATTTAAGCGAGTTAATCAAAAAAATATCAAATATTGAAGTGCCAATCGAAACTAAACGTGCACAAAATCAAAGTTTACAAGACCAAAATTGTGAAATAGATATATACTTACAAAATCAAATATATTTTGGGGAATTTGTAGATAATCCTCTAAATATGGGTTCATTTGTCAATCAATCCTAGGTCCAATTTTAAAGTTAAATCGTACCTCATTTTTGTAAATAATCCAAAATTATGACATAAAAATACAACACCACCCTTAATATAAAATGGAACAGTAAATCAAAACAAATAATATATAATAATAATGTTATAATGATGATGATGATGATGATAATAATAATAATAATAATAATAATAATAATAATAATAATAATAATATTATTATTATTATTATTGGGTAGTAGGATGGCTGCCGCCACGGCCGGCAGGGCAAAAATCCCCGGCCTTTTTTCTTTTTAACAAAATTATTTTTTTGCCTAAAAAGGTCTCACTATATCTGAATTCTTTACTGTATGTCCAACATTTTTTATTATATGTTCGAAGATTTCTTATTTAATGTCCGAAAAGTTTTTACTTGATGACTAAAATTATTTACTTGATTGCAAAAGTTTCTTGTTGTACAAATGTTGTTTTGTATCTTGATAGCAAACTATTGTTATGTATTTCTTACTTAATCAATAATAGATAATTCCGTACTTTATAATGAAATTTCTTATTTTATGTTCGAAGAGGTAAGAAAAGATCTTACTTTATGTTCGGAAAAGTAAGAAAATATCATATTTAATGTTCGATATTTTCTTACTTTATAATGAACTTTCTTATTTTATCTTTAAAAAAAGAAGAAGATTTCTTACTTTATGTCCGAAAATATAAAAAGATCTCGGTGTTGGCTTAGATCTCGGGTGATGGAATACTTTTTAGCTGATTCTTACTTTATGTTTACAAGAAGTTGGGCAATACAAATCTTGGCAAAAAAAAAAATGCCAGAAAGTGGGCGATCACCCAAAAATCATCGTCGACAAAGGCGGTCGGGTAAAGCGGGGTGGTGGTTATTATTATTATTGTTATTATTATTATTATCATTATTATTGTTATAAGAAATAATCGTATAATTGTATATTTAGATGAATTATTTGACAATTTATATAATTATTACAATAATTTGTTTATGATGTATTTCACAAACTTCCCAAATAGCGCACTAATCTGCACTAAAATAGTGCAGAATCTGCACAACAACTCCAGCAGTTTCACTAAATTTTACACTAAAAATGAATATATCATTATATTCGTCATTTTGTGTCTAGTTGTCTTATGTAATTTTTTCTGTATTGGTAATTCTATATTTCTACATTTTATATTGTAATTTTATGTGTAGTTTTTTTAATATTTTTATTTTCATTATTATTATTATTGTTATTATTATCAAATTAAACACCGGATTAGTAAAAATAATCATCACATTAACTAAAATATGAAAAAATAATAAAAATAAACATCGTTATAGTATTAATTTACAAATTAATAATACTTTTAAATTTATAATTAACACATTATTAATTTATTTTTGTTTTTTCTCCTTTTTAGTTGATTGTTCGTGGTGGTAGGTCAGTAGTTACTTCTCATTGATATCAGATTCATAGGATGAACTAAAAGTTATTTCCTCACTCGATATCTGTAAGTTTTAACAAATTGTTGACGGTTGATTAAGTGAGGTTGTCTACATTTTTATCTTCCAAAAATAGTTAAATATCCGGGACATCCTATATCCATAAACCTAAAATAATTAGAAAGTTCGACCATGCTTCGCAAACCAAGTTTTAAAAGAATTTTTTTTTTCTTAAATATATTTTAGCAATAAGAATAATGCCCACGGCTTCTCATGTAAGTACTTAATTTGGATTTATCCATTCTGTTTCCATTGTACAATTATGTACGGTGCTATGGACCTCGTGGCATACAACCAAAACAACTCCTGCTATCGTGATCCTTGGCTTTTGAATAAGAGGTCCAGACCCATTCCTCTCGACCATACCATTTGAATTTTGTTTAATATTATCTATAATACTAGCTGAATATAAAAATAATATTACAATATTTATAATTAATAAAACATTTACATTATGACTACAGAAAATAAAGAAGAAAAAAAAAAAAAAAAAGATAGCGCAGTGTACAGTGTTAACGCCGGATCTGGCTTTAAAATTGCGCACAAACTAGCGTAGTGTTTGAGAAAAATTTGTCCAGTGAACGCCAATATTTGATGCTGCTGGAAATGGACTCATGGAGACTTGAAGTTACAAATTAAAACTACAATTAATGAATTAAGTTCTACGTATATGTTCAATGATTGGAGCATATATTTTGTGTCAACAATATAGTTATTTGTTTCTTTCATGCGAACTAGTTTTAGAGACAAGTGGACGCTAACTATTGATGCGCTTGAATACTTGGTTGCAAACTAATATTCGTATACTACGCAATTTATAATTCAATCGGGGTCAATAAGACTACAAGCCCCAAACAAAGATCTGGTAAAATAAGCTGCAACATTCTAATAACCTTTTAAAAAACAGGGTATAAATTAAACTCAAGCTCGTGACATGTCATTCCAAGTCACAATACATATCTGGTAGCACACTTACATAAATTGAAGCCACGCAATCGAATTCAAGTTACATATGCAATGATCATAAATTTAAAAAACAATTACCCAAAAAAGAAAAACAAAGTACAAAGATTCTTTTTTTCTTTTATAAACATGTTTTCACGTAAGAGGGTAAATGTAATATTTTAACAAAATATGAATGAGTGTTTGAAATGTTTTTGGTTACGAAGAAATTGAGTGTAATATATGATCAGACTTCAAAGAGATCTTTGATTTTAAAAAATCGTTGTTCCTTTTTCATGATAATTTATATTTCATGGACCCAATCATAAATATTTTATCATATTCATTGTTCATATACTCATTACACATCTTCTCTTTCTATTATTTCCCCTTCCCTCTTGATTTGGGAATTAGTTATGAATAATACTACAAGTTTCTCCTTAAAAAAAATAGAAAAAGAAGAAGGGCCGTTTTCAAGTCAAATTAAGCTAAATGTTGCATTCTCCAAAAAAAATAAATAAAAATAGAGAAGAAGTTGCGTATATGCAAAACGATTCTCTTTTAAAAATACAAACTAGGGAAAAACTCCGAATCTCAATTTGTGACTCAAGACTTTTAACAATCGAAGTCTAAGAATAAATTGACCTCTACAATATTCATTTCTTTAGTTAAATAGCTTCAACAATAATTAACAAAATTAAGGAGTTTAGAAAGAAAAGGAGAACGTCAAAGCCCGTAGGTCAATCCACAAGATTCGTGAAATGGATGTGACCAGCGCAAGTTTGCTTTTTCAATGTGATCTATGACATTGTCTCAATAATCTGCATATGAATTAATTAGCAGGATGCCTCCCAATAATACAATACACCTGCTCAATTTTCTCTCCTAATGTTTCTCTTCAACATTAATTCTGCTTTATCTTTTTCCAAGTTTTGTACTATCTTTCATCCTCATATTGTGGACTTAATTCAACAACTATCCCGCTATACTTATTTCAATTTCTGTTCCACTTGTTTAAGATGAATTAATGACATTTGTATATGACAAACTTTGTTATTAATTGTTTAAATGTATCTACACGTGTCACTCATCTAAACAATTGGAAAAGAAAGTGAAACACTAGCATGAAATGCGTGATTGCATCTCCCAAACTATTGTGAGATTTAAATTATCGAAAGAACTCACTTGGACCTATCGTGAGTTGGCACATGTTATTTACCGCATGCAATGGAACAATATAGTTCGGGATAGAGAAATGTGTTTTCAAACTCTAGTGGATAAAGTGCAGAAAAACACCATACTTTGGGTAGAATGAAATTAATCCCATGCTGTGGCTAATACTTAAATCAACAAGGAATTTCCGATAAATAAAAATACGAGTACTTATTTATAGTTTCCTTTGAAATTTATTATGTTTTGTGATGTCATAAAAGAAAATATGATAAATCAGAATTTTGAGACGGGTGATTCTCTTTCTTTCAAAATAAATGGATTGAAACCATTTGTCCTCTAACCATTTCCTTTTACCGGTTTTGCTATAAAATCAACAGCTAGTTTCATAAAATGGAACCAACTACCCAATTGGTACTTACGTGGCAAAAAAAAAAAAAAAAAAGTGTCAATTCAAATAAGAAAAAATCTGGGTCAAAGAAAATACTCATTCTTTCTCTCTTCATCACGTTTTTCAGTTTTCCGGCCCCTCTGGCTCTCTTTCTTCCTTAGTTTTCACAAGCAATTCCTTGCCTTCTCTCTTTCTCTTGCTCTAACTTGCACACAAAACCAAACGACTCTAACTTACACACAAAATCAACGGACAACCATCTACGAGAGTAAAGGCGAATGCGAATATTAGGGGTGGAGAACTTAACCAAGAATTCCTCATCCTAGGATTCTAAAGGTTCAATTTTTAAACTCGCACCGGCAATTCATCTTAATGACTCGATTTCTAATTCAACAATTAGAGGTGAATAATTCCAAAGGTTCGATTTTTACTCTCACACTCTGTTAGGTTTTTGGAGGTTTTTGTTTGATTTTTCTTGTACCTGACTTTTTCTTGTACTCGATTGAATGAATTGATCGAAAAAGAGCTTTCCCTTAGATCTGACCAAGGGGTTTAGGTTAAATTAATTCGAGATTATGTAGTTTGTAATTATAAAAAAAAAAAAAGAAAGAAAGAAAGAAAGAAAGAAAGAAAGCTTGCTTTTATTAAGTTTTTGTGTTTGGTTTGCTTTTATTCCTATGGTTTGTCTGCCTTTGCTTATATTTGCTGGTCTTATAATGTGTGTGTTTGAATTTTTTGATTTGTAACTTTATTGTAATTTTTTCAACTGAATATGATTATTATTTTTCAACACAGGCATTGACGTGATTACGCAAGTAGATTTCGCAATCTTGCCTAGGTCTACAATTTCAGTCGGAAGAGGCTCGCGAATACTACAATAAGTATGCTAAGAAAATAGGCGTATTGATAACAGCAGAAACAACAAAAAAAAAAAGAACGGATGAGGTTGTGTGGGACATGTTCACTTGTTCTAAGGAAAGGAAGACAAATGAGTCCCGTCATAATAAATGCAGTGGACAAACTACAAAACGGAAAAGCGGGTAAACAAGATGTGGCTCTGAAGCTCGAATGAGCGTTTGTAAAGTCAATCAAGCTCAAATGACCCAAAATTTATTTTATCTAAATTGGGCACCTTTCTTTTCCACATAAGCGCCAAATAGGTAGTTGGTTCCATCTTGTGGAACCAGATATTAGTTTTATAGCAAAACCATTCCTTTTACAACGCACATAGTAACATTCAATTTGAGTGGCACTTCTAACATTAACCTAACTTTGAAAAACAACACTAATCGAACATTCTGAAAGTAATGAACTTCGGTTACTTTATCCTGAATTCGGCTAGAGATATTTTTTGTCAACTACATATCACGGCCCGTGACTTGGGACTCGACACTGCGAGTCCTTATAACGCGCAGCCACGATGCGCGAGCTTGGCATTGAGCGTCGAGCAGACTTTAGGTACTGTCCGAGGCTCACCACAGCAAGCTTTTTGTGCGGACACCTCCTTGAAGGTGGCGAGTTACTTGTAGGCAAGACTGCCGAGGCGGCCAAAATGACGTACGATGCGGAAGAAGGTCAGCCTCCAGGTGGAACTGCTGAAAGGGGTGCGTCTGTACTTGACGAAGGCACCCGAACCATCCTGGGATCACCAAGAAAATGTCGAGCACGATACATCCGAAAGGATCTAGAAGCATGCGGGATGGAGAACCCAAGATATGGCGAGACGGACGGTGTTCAGGCCCATGGCCCACACCTTAGCGACGCGGCGGCATTAGGGCCAAAACCATGAATAGCGACCGATTCGAGCGCAGCGACGAGCCCAAGGAGGATCCCCAACCGACTTAAACACGCGGGATTACTTAGAGAGGAAGATAAGGATCGTGGAGATCTCCTTCTCTTGCATGACTTTTACCTAGAATAGAGTTTGTCTTGTATAGGACTTCTCTAAGCATGGTAAGGTGTGTAAATTGGAGGATGGGAAAGCAAACCCTAATCCTACCCTCCTTACGTGTATAAATAGGTGTGTCTTCCTTCATTGTAAATCATGAGCTGAAATCAAGAGTCAAAATGGGAATCTAGTGGTACCACTTAAAGAGGAGCGAGAGGGAGAGACATTGTAACTACTAATAGGTTAAAAAGATTCATTGTATATGTGAATAATATACACGAAGGGAATAATATTCCCGGGTCAAAATATGTTGTCTCAGTGTGTGCTTCTCGCTAGTCTTATTTCCATCCCCCTCGTATGTTTGAACCTCTTATGTATGTGCTTGTTCCTAGCCTCGCCCCTAAGCGAGTCGATAGGCTTGCTGGTAGCTGCGCTTGGCACCACTCTGATCAACCGCCCGAAAGCCAGTGCCAGCGCAGCACGGGAGCTTCCGTCCAGCACACCGTCTGCCCCCGTGGAAGTAGGTATTAGAGCTGATACGGCTTCTGCTGATACCAAAGTTGGTATCAGAGTTAATACGGCTTCTGATTCTGCTAATCCTGACACGCAGGAGTTCGAAGGCACCAAGGTGGAGGAGAAGTTGATCCTGGCGATGCATGACGAAGTAAGGGTTGATAGATGGCCTAGTTCCCCTATGGGACGTCACTCATGGCACGCGAACCCCACGATTGAGGCGGAGTCATCAACAAACTTGTCAGCACTAGATCTGACGGACGTAGGGCTGAAGCGGGTGATGGTGGACGTGAGAGATCTGATTAACTCGAGGCTTGGTGAGATGCAAGCCAAGTTGCTCGAAGAGATTAGGGATCTTCGGGACTCGATAGTCCTAGTTAAGAAGGTAAAGGTCATGCAAGGAAGTGAGAGGAGGAGCGATACCTTGCCTGTAACACTTCCAAGATCGGATCTATATGGTGGATCCGGGGTGCTCGAGGTGCGGAGTGCTTTCCAAATGAACTAGGGCGGTACTTGGCGACGTCCGAGATCAAGTATGGGACCAAGGCAATCTGAGTCGAGATCAAGTATGGGACCAAGGCAATCTAAGTTGCTCCCTTATGTTTAGAAGGGGAAGCGTTAAATTGGTGGAGGCGGGTCGAACAAAACCTCGACAAAGAATATTAGCGAGATGTCAATTTGGGACCACCAACCCGGAGAGCGAAACAAAGGCAATGTCAATAGGGCGTAACCAATCTGGATCAATTGAAGCTGACATGCGGGTAGTTTCGGACGTGGAGCATAAAAGTGAGACCACGTGGCAGTCGGAGGGGACGATTGCGGTGGACGAAGAACTGTCACTTCGTAGCAAGGTGATGGCCTTGGATGCTTGTGTGCGGGACGCGGAAAAGGCTACGGCATTAGAACAACAATCGGAGTTAGACTTGTCTGGTGCTCGAGGCACGGAGCAGTCAAGTGGCGTACACATACGAAAACTCTAGACTTTCGACCGAGATCAAGGAAGGAAGGTGGAGAGAAAGACAGCGAAGAGTGCAGAGATGCTGAAGGTTGCGAGGCCTAAAGCATGATATTCGTGTGGGGCGACAGACCACTGGAAATTTGCTTGCTCGTCGAGGGTTAAGCGCGGTACTGCGGGGGATGATCGCAGCAAGGAGATGGACCTAGATCAGAGAGTGCCGACTCTTGCAAAAGAGGCTCAAGTGATGATAGTTCTGAGTCATTCGAACTAACCAACCGAGAAGGCAAAGGTATGGGACAAGTCTTCAACGGTTGCAGCAAAGGTCGAGAAGACAAAGGCCAAGTCTTCAACAACCATAGACGGGAACAAGGATAACAAGCAAGTCGTGGCGGACACCACTCAATAGCCGAAAAGAGTTGTGTCAAGGGCGGGAGATGCAACGAGTGCATGCCGAATGCTGAAGGCTTCGTGGCCCAAAGCATGTTATTTGTGTGTCTCAGTAGACCACTTGAAGCGTGCTTATCCGAGTAGGAACGTGCGGGGCACCACCGAGGAAGGTCGTAGAAAGGCAATGATTCCTGGAGCAGAGATGCCGGATCTTGCGGAAACACTGCGAGTGTCGATCGAAACATTCGAGATCGATGAAGAAACTAGCCAGGTGGTAATCATGGTCACATTGGAGAGAAAACCAATGACGTTGGCCGTGATGATCGGGGACATCGAGGTCCCCATGCTAACAAGTACATAGGAGATTGTCGATCTAATGGGCTCAAGGAGGGCGGAGAGTCGCAGAAAATCGATAATAGTTGTGGAATGGGCACGAGGGACTTCTACGACCTGCCTTGTCCTCCCGAAGACGTGGTTCATGTGGTGTTACCAACCACGTGAAAACAGCTTGCCCAAAGCGGGTCAAACGTAGCAGGGCCAAGAAGGGACCCGTGCGTGCAGCAACCGATAAAACAGTCAGGCTGACTCTTGCAAGCACACAACAAGAGGATCATGCTCATTACTACTCGATCTTAGGAGCCGCGAGGACGGGAGAAGTATGGGATGTTTCGTCATTACTCTCGGCATGTAAGACCGAAGGCAACGACACGAGGGGAAGTGACTTTGGGATGTTTCGTCATCACTCCCGGCATGTAAGACCGAAGGCAACGACACGAGGGGAAGTGACTTTCCCCAAAACACAATAGGAAGTGTTGTATCGAGGACGCTATGAGTTTGGGTGGGGGAGGATGTCACGGCCCCTGACTTGGGACTCGACACTGTGAGTCCTTGTCAGCGAGTCCTTGTCACGCAGCCACGATGCGCAAGCTCCGCGTTGAGCACCGAGCAGAATTTGGGGACTATCCAAGGCTCACGACAACGAGCCTATTGCGCGGACACCTCGCCAAAGGTGTCGAGTTACTTGTAAGCAAGACTATCGAGGCGGCCGAAATGATGCACAATGCGGAAGAAGGTCAACCTCCAAGTGGAACTGTTGTCGAGAGGGGTACATCTGTGCCTGACGAAGTCACCCAAACCATGCTGGGATCACCAAGGCAATGTCGAGCACGACACACCCGAAAGGATCTAGAAGCATGCGGGACGGGGAGCCCAAGAGATGGCGAGACGGACGATGTTCAGGCCCATGGCCCAAACCTTAGCGACGCGGCGATGTTTGGGCTATCCCCACGAGTAGCGACCAAACCAAATGCAGCGACGAGCCCAAGGAGGAGCCCCAATCGACTTGGACACGCAAGATTACTTAGGGAGGAAGATAAGGATCGTGGAGATCTCCTCCCTTGTATGACTCTTACCTAGAATAGAGTTTGCCTTGTATAGGACTTCTCTAGGCATGGTAAGGTGGGTAACTTGGAGGAGGGGAAAGCAAACCCCAATCCTACCCTCCTTACGTGTATAAATAGGTATGTCCTCCTTCATTGTAAATCATGAGCTGAAATCAAGAGTCAAAGTGGGCATCTAGTGGTACCACTTAGAGAGGGAGAGACATTGTAGCTACTTGGTGATCGAAAGATCCATTGTATATGTAAATAATATACACGAAGGGAATAATATTCTCGGGTCAAAACATGTTGTCTCTGTGTGTGCTTCTCATCAGTCTTATTTCCATCCCCCTCGTATGTTTGAACCACCCATGTTTGTGCCTGTTCCTAGCCTCGCCCCTAAGAAAGTCTATGCCTTTTCCTGTCCTCGCCCCTAAGAGAATCGATAAGCTTGCTGGTGGCTGCGCTTGGCACCACTCTGATCAATCGCCCGAAAGCCAGCGCCACACGGGAGCTTCTGCCGAGCACACAGGTATCTTATATTCCCACATACGCAAGTTCTGAACAAGCTTAACAAATCGACAGATATAGCTTTATTATCATAGTACATCAAAGTTTTTAGGAATCTGATGTTCATATTATTTATTTATTTATTTTACACATACAAAATATCATTTAAAAACCATAATTAAAAAATGTTCAATTAAACGAGTTTGTTTATAGCGATGCAGTGCAAGTGTAGGAGGGTCGAATAAGCAATTGAAAGACTACGCCATTAAGGTTGACAATGCTTGTCCAATAAACATATTTTCCAATAAAAACTTTTGAAAGTTAATTTTGATAACACTCGAATAGTAGTATTTTCCACCAAAAAGGCAGCTAGACGAAATAATTTAGCTTAAGCTGAACACTGAAATGCAATATAACACGTTTTTTATCACATTACACAAACAATTGGAATTTCTAGCCCTTCAAAAAATAAGGGAGATACACATCCCATTGAGGGGCACGTGCTCTACTTCCTAGAGTGTTACCACCACTCAATAAGCTTAAATGTGTTTGATGTAAATTTCGCTCGAGATTTGTTAACAAACAAATAACCACATAGTATGCATTATGGTATCTCTCAATATGAAACAACATAGTTTTAGTGTAAATTCTCATTTGATACACATTAATTTCACTTAATTAATTGTTATATAATTAAATTTATCCCATTTAAGTTAAATATTTATCATTCAATCAAAAATCATAATATAAATTGTCTAAAATACCCCACTCTCTCTTCTCTTTTTCTCGCATATTTAAACTCGTAGAACATCAGCTACTAGCTAGACAATCAACAAATAATTAATACCAGATACATGTATGCTGATTCATTTAAATAATCTTTTCTAACCATAATAATTAATTAGCAAATCGTATAATCTTAGTATTTGTTGCGGATATTATGCCATCCTATCTTATGTATTTAATTTAAACCATTTTTTTAACTTTAAAGAAAGTATCAACTTATAATAATATTAATGGTTGTATACTCTCGCCTCCAATGACCATTTCAATAAAGAAAAACTAAATTTAAAAAGAAAATCATAGAATCGCAAACAAAATTCTTCTTTGAAGAACCACCCCAAAAAAGTACAAAAATTTGTAAAAAAAAAATAAAAATTAAAGATACGAATAAAAAGATTGTGTTTTGATAACTAACAATAAATACCATTTAAAAAATGAAAATATTATATTGAAGCATACAATATTTTCTCTCCCACTTTCGTCTCTATTACAAAATAATGTTTGGATTTTTAAAATTTGGGATATTAAGAATTATATAAATAGTAATAAGTAATTGAATTTTTAAAATTTGGGATATTAAGAATTATATAAATAGTAATAAGTAAGTATGAATGTTGTAGTATGAAATTAAATAATAAGTAGTATGAATTTTGTAGTATGAATTTAAATTAATATGAAGTGTATGAGTTTTGTAGTATAAAATTAAATTAATATGAAGTAGTATGGATTTTGGTTGAATAGTGTTGGGTATGGATTTTAGTTGAATGGTGTATAGTATGAAAAAAAGTATAAAATAATATGAATTTTGGTTGAATTAAACTTGAAAGAATAAAAAATATTAAACAAAAACATTTGTTAATAAGGTTAAATTAGTAATCTTATGTAATATTTTGGATTAAATGGTAAGTTAAAATACCAATGGACTATTTGGAATGATACATGTACCTATAGGAGCATATGGTAAATGCCCCAAACTTTTAAATGTTAGGTAAAATTGTTGGAGATTGGTTTGATGAGTAAACGATTTGGATGTAAACTAACAAATTTATTTAAGAAACGTACAGTATCATTTGTTGGCTTTTGATTTGATTAATAATAATGAAATTTGGTGTTGATAGTTTTTATTTTATTTTTGTTTGAACCCCATTGTAAGAAAGTTCTGGATTCGTCCCTGGTCCTCAAAAACTCTTAAAATTATACCATAAACTTGTATAAAAAAGAAAAATTGCAACCATAAATGAATTATTTTCTCCTAATGTTGTTGATGTTCTCTCAGCTTCTCCATTATACTCTTTTTTTCTTTCATATTAGCTTCGTCTGTTCTATAGTCCTAATAATTTTATCTCTATTATTAGAAGAAATCATACACTCCAGACCCATTCTAGAAGCCAATTACCTTCCACAGTTATTCTGCATTTGCAACTATTTCTTGTCCCACATGAATCCACGCATCTTGTTCGATCATACTATCACACAATTTTAATAATACCCCAAAATTTATCTTCCCCTGTTTCAATCACATTCCAAACCACATAAATATTTATCTTAAAGAGTCAAAAATATTGATGCATAAAATAAATAAATAAATCTACTTCTGCTGACCTTTGATCTCCTGTAAGATGCTAAAGTAGCTAATGGTTCGTTGGATCTTTGAACATTTCCACCTTTGAAAGTCATATTGATCATCTGGCAACGATTGCAACCGCCAATTGACTGCAAAAGCAAACACATCCGTATAAATTTATATTATGTGTTGTGGAATTTCAAAATATGACATAACTAACCGTAAAATTAATCTCTCCGATCTTCAGAGTTTTCCATCCGTCTTCCGCATAGGGTTTGCTACCCGACACAACAACCAAATTCGGACGGAATCTAATCGGGTTGATTTCTGGAGACCGGTTATTAGAGCCATTATGCCACTCTAGGTATTACAAAAAATATATGTATATATAAAATTAATAATAATAATAAAGTTAATATATTTGAATACAAGGGAATATTAAAAAAAATACTACTACTTTTTATACAACGTACTTGATCTTAATCTGTTATTCAGATCGGCAACACTTTCCTCTGTAATTAGCAAAAACTGAGCCTCATTAACAAAGTTCAATTTGGTCCCCATATCTCTGCACATACCTATACTCCGATTTCGGAAACAAGTGTGGTTTGGGGGAGCATAACTCCTTACAAGTGTGCAAGACCGACCAACAGCATTGCTAAACCAAATATCGACTTCATTGCAATAGCCTTGAACTTCATAACTATAATCAATACACAAATATTCGTCAACAATAAAACTTTTTTATCTTCTATCTTCTTTTTTTTAATAATAGAAATGTGGCTCCAAGCCAAAGCATGCTAGGGACTCGAGACCTAAAGAAGTATTTAAATCTAACAAAAAATAATGAACAATAATAATGATGATGATGATGATGATACCTCTGAGAATAAATTTCCATCATTTCTCTGTCAGCAATATCTTGACCCGATGTAAGTTCAATCTTCAATTTTTCTTTGCAACAGGGTGACTCAACAATAAGTAGTCCCAATTTGAGATCGACAAGGGTAGTAATAAAGCCCATTTCTGGTACCTAAGTTTTGAGAATCTTAAGTGAAACTTAATGAAATGCAAACAATCAGCAGTTAAATATATCAAGCTCACAGACCACCAACTGCAAAACAAATTTTAAGTGGGAACCAAAGACAAGGATGACCGACAGATAAATCCTCACTAAATTGTTTGTTTAATCCTCACTAACTGCAAAATTAGCAAAAGATAGGACCAATGGATTAACATTAAAATGCACTATCGCCCATGAAATTTTAATTCACCTTCTTTTGGGTCAAAATATCCCCGCTAAAGCTCTTGAGAAGCCACTCTCTATCATGCAACAACCCTGATATTTGTAGAGAAAATAAAACAGTTATTAAATTTCATGGAACAAACACAAACTGAACAATACTATTCTTCCTATGAAGGCAAAAGATCATGGCTAAATATAGAAATAGAATTTCTTCGAGCTTTAATCAGTTCACATGTAATACCAGTGCTACTTAAAGGCCAGCTCTCCACAGTGAAGCCTGCACATGATTTTATTGGATAAATAGTAATTGATTTGAGAATGCATCTTTCAATGCCTGCAATTAAATTAAGGAGCAGATACAGAAAAACAGTCAATAAAAGGTCATGAAATTAAATTGCATCAACTTAAACCCATATATATATATATATATATATATATATATATATATATATATATATATATATATATTATATATATATATTATATATATATATATATAATATAACCTTCAGCTACAGGACGAAAAGTCGGTGCTCTACACATATCTTGAGCTGGTAACAATACAAACGAACTCTCGATGAACTTCAAAAGCTTCTGCACAACAATATCAGAGTAAAAGCGTAAAGAGACGGAAATAGAAACAGAAACGGATCCACATTCATTAATCTATTGCCATAATTAGTAATATTTTGTAAAAATACCGTTAAGGAATTTACATTTGACATCAGATAAAGCAATTAAATTCTCCAAATTAATAGAATAATAATACCCTGGCATCTTCAAATGTTGACATGTAACCAAACGACGCCCTAACTGCTCCAGTTGGCTTTCCATTCAATATATCTTGATCATCCCAGCAAACATGTCCTGCCTAAATTGGAAAATTTGGTGAGTTTTCAATTCTAAAATAGTTAATATTCCAACTGTTCATACGGTTGATTACGAGATTTACCTCTACGTTGATAAGAAGATCTGAATGAGACAAACCAAGATGTTTTGCACAAGCACCAGGATTGCAAAAGCACCCTGTCTAATCATGAGAATAGGAGAAAAATGGGGGGTGGGGAGGGAATCCATATCAAAAGGAGTGTATTTTAAACAGCATTTATTATCCAGATAACAGATAACCACGAAAAAAAATCATGGTATAGCAAAAGCACCCTGTCTAATCTTGAAACCAAATATAACAATTCAGGGTTTGACCTCCACCACCAGAAAGAAAAACAGAAAATAAGAATATAAAGCTCAAATAATGAGCAATTGGCAGATTAAATAAGAGAAGAATTATGGATAATAAAACAACAAAATTCGCAAAAAAAAAATATATATATATATATATATTAGAAAAGTTGGATTAAGTTTAGCAAATTTTTATAGTGGAATAACTAAGAGACATACTTTATTGTGCAATAAAATTCACACTTGTAAGGGCTGGCATTGTTGGAAATGGAACAAAACACAAATGTTTGATCATTAAGTCATACAGACTTTAGAGAAGAATGTAAAAAAGAAAAAGTAGAACTAATCCTCCAATGTAATGACATTCATTAAAGCTCTAACCCTCCACTGAATAGGACAATTAAAAGAAATTAAAACATTAAAATAAAAAAACATGTTTCCCGATACTGAGGTTGTAGCTCTTACCCGTAACTGAATATTGGACAAGGATGCCAATTTCTCCACCTCCCGATGGCCGATCCAAGACCCGTCTGGCCTTTTCAAGTTGAATGACACTGTAGGGCCAATGTCATTGCTTGATAACTGAGGGAAAAAAGTTCATATACTCGAAAGTTCGTAAAAGTGGCAGAGACATGCAAGATAAGAATATATCATTTAAAAAATCTAGTTTTCGAATTTCAATATAGAAAAATGATATGTTGAGCAAGATATCAACGCCATCATACAACTACAACCTACTATTATTTACTATAAAGTCCTCATGCCAGTCTACACTTGTATCAACTTCATTGAATTTGAATAACTGAAAAAGGGAAGGAAATGAAGTTGTTTGCATCAGATAATGTCCTTTAACAAGAATGTGAGACTAACCTGAAGATCGTTTAGGCCGTATAGTGTGCAAACTTGAATTCCATTTGCATGTGTCAGATTCAAGAGAGATTTCCTGACATATGAAGCCAGCGACATTTCGTGCCTTCAAAAATCAAAGGTCGATTCAGAACACGGGTTCGAGAATAAGGCATACAAGTCAATCGAACCAAAAGAAGCCATTTTTAAAGGTGAATATAATTATCAAAAATCAAAATAAGTTATTTGTTTGCTATTCTCTAAAAATAATAGTCCAACCAAGATAATAGCAATGGAAATTAAAGAGAAGACAACAAAAAGATGAATGTGTATTAAAGATGCTGCTGTTATTTGGACATAAATAAAATAGAAAATGATCAAACCTGGAAATAGCAGGCATGGTTAATGCATTGAGGATTTTGAAGCCATGGCGAAGGGATGCAATGCTCGCAAAAGATAAGGTCCCATCCTCAAAATGTTCCTCAATACCATCTCTTCTTTTGTAAAAGTCAACATCTGCGATTGATGCAGCCACGGTGCCTGAAATAAGATTTTAAAAGTTAAAAAAGCAGCAACTATCATATTTGTTAAAAAATACAAGAAGAGGTCCACAAATATACCTCCGCTGAAGTAGGTCTTCTTCAATAACTTAGCAGCATCTGTTTCATTTATTTATTTATTTTTAAGGGGGGGAAAAGAGAGAAGGAAAGAAAACCCAAAAAATAATATCCGAGGAAAAACACCTTTCAGTTAGGCATTTACCATTTCGGACAATCAGAGCTCCAATTCCAGTTGGGTAGCCAAATAGCTGGATGGGAAAAAGATAATAATAATAGGATAAACAGCAGTCCCTTATGATTATAAGATACAAAACTTGCATTTCTACCTTATAGAACGAGACGACAACAAAGTCTGCCTTATATTTTGATAAATCAGGTGGAGATGTTGCACTTCCTTTTGCAGCATCAATCAAGACCATCCATTGACCACTGTTCAAAGAAAAATACCCAGGAAAAAATAATAATAAATAAAAATTCAAGCTATCCAATTTTAACTACAATTTTCCCATTGAGAACAGCACACGATAATACACATTTAAAGTGATACCATGTAAGAATTAATATACCATTTTCAAATCAAATACAATTTCTAAACTCGTTTTATCCTTTCATAAAATGGTTTCAGTTCACACGCAGTCTAGTTATAACACGTGTATACCTGTGACTTGGAGAAATTCCAGAAATTTCAAATGTATCTTCCTTTATAACATTTACCAGGTCGAGGTTGAATCTCAGACCCGAAAAGTTGCATTCTGATGGAAATGCAAATAAATTGTACGAATCACCTGTAAAATGATTTATACACATAAGTATAATACCAAGAGCTAAGATAATTCTTAACTTCACTCACTAAACTTTTAATAGCTCTTCAGCAAACTAAAGCTAGTAAATAAAACATCAATTTAATACTGGTACAGTTAGACTAAAATTCAGTACGTAGTGGTCTTTGTTACGTAAAATTAATGAGGGAAATAAAATAAATAAATTTAAAACAAATTACTCAACTAGTTTGCTCATTTGTCCTGCATCCAGCTTCACCTCTTCTCTGTACAGCATGTGGTATAATTTTAATATCAGATTTCCCATTACGCCCTCGATCAAGATCAGTAACGTCTTGAATGTCTACAGCGACCGCTGCAGCTCCTTTACCAAGGGCATATCTGAGAAAACACATTTAAGGGAAAAAAAATATCTCCAACTCACTAAAAAATACAGCAAGAACATCTCGTGATTTATCTGAGAAAACAATTTAAAACTAATGCTATTTATTTGAATCACTCAACGAAAAGGATACTCTCTGATCCCAAGAACGCTGTTGTGATTCTCCATCGTGTACGTAAAAGTACTTTGATTGCTCCAAGGAAACGTCTCGCCGACGAGTTTCAACGCAGCTGTTGCCCCAGAGGTAAATATACATTTATACTCTCGAGGTGACGCATTAAAGAAGCTAAGGACCTTCGCAGAATAAAAATAAAAAAGATAATAAATTATCTCAGAAAGAGAAACTATACGAGTTTTTATACATCACAAACCTGTCGGCGAGCCTCGCACACAATGTCACCGGTCATTAAGCTGCAGTTGCTCTGGCTATCTGATAAATATTTTTCGAATTAAGTGATACATTACATATATATATACATACACAGAATATCACGAGCCAATAGTAAAACATTTTGTGGTGAGGATACGGGGATTTCCATAAAGTGTAGAATTGAAGTTCTTGAATATATCTTCCATTTGCGACTCGGAATACAAGGTTGCCCCACCATGGTCCAAGTACACTGTACCTAAACACCCCCAATAATCGAAATATCGCAATTTAAAATAGAAAACTAACACACATAATAGTAATTACACAATAATTGTGTTTTCCTGATGATATCAACATACAATTCAGTTCTTGCTCAAAATAAATAAATAAACCTTAAATCAACTAACGCCTTTAAACACCCTTTATAATAAATTCAAAACTCATGGGCAATAAAAAGGAGAGAAACCAAACCATTCAATCGTTTGAATTCAGTGGCTCTGATATCATCAACACTCTTGGGTGTATTTGGATAACCATAATCTTGACCGAACTCCTTCAGAAATCGTTCCTTCTCTGGGTCGGCGGCCATTTTAGAGCTCCTAATAATTGACAATAACGATAATAATTAAAAATTATTTCCAAGTTCGTTAAGACATAAGAAGAACATGAGTAGGAAAACGATTCTTCAATTCATTTTTAGTTGTGCAATTCAGGAGGAGGATCAATTTTAGACTCTTTTGTCCGGAACAGATTAAAAGCTCAGCAGG
The DNA here is from genome assembly GCA_014905375.1 of Phtheirospermum japonicum. NCBI lineage: Eukaryota > Viridiplantae > Streptophyta > Magnoliopsida > Lamiales > Orobanchaceae > Phtheirospermum > Phtheirospermum japonicum. The sequence goes on along the minus strand of BMAC01000147.1, from coordinate 948,102 downwards.
TTTTTAGCGGTGGTTAAGGATAAGTACAAGAATCCAGCTTTTTTGGAAATTTTTTAATTGTTTTTAGGGACAATTGTCAAATACTACATAGAAAAAAATGTTTTTGTCAAATACTATGGCTAATTATACAAAATGTCAAATAGTCCAATCACAAATATATAATTACAAGATTACCCCTAATAATAATAATAATATAAAAATAATAATATCAATAAACAATACACCACCACCTCCCGCCGGCCACCCCCACCGCCGCAGCTGCTGTCCGGCCGCCGCCTGCCGCCGACCGGCCGCCGGAAAATTTTTCCGGCGAATTTTTTTTTTCACAGGAAATATAAAGTTAAAAATCTCACTATAAAGTAAAAAAATTTTAATAAGAAATTTTCTTACTTTTTCATACATAAAGTATGAGATTTTCACTATAAAGTAAGATTTTTTCTTTTTTTTTATAACATAAATTAAAAATATCTTTATTTTTGAAAATAAAGTAAGAAATTTCACTATAAAATAAGAATTTTTCCTACTTTTTCGAATATAAAATAACAAACTTTCTTACTTTAAAGGATATAAAGTAAGAAACTTTATTAATTTTTTAAACATAAAGTATGAGATTTCCACTATAAAATAATAATATATAATTTGTGTTAAATAAGAAAATACATAATAATTATTTGCTATTAAGCAAGAATATTTTTTCTCTATTTTTTTTGGCAAAACAAAAGTGTGTAATAAGTAAAAAAAAAATAGTAATAAGTAAAAAATACATAACAACATTTGCACATCAAAGCAAGAACTTTTGCAATCAAATAAAATACTTTTTTGTCATCAAGTATGAATTTTTGGACATTAAATAAAAAATTTGTTACAATATAGTAAGAATTATTTTCCGGTGACCGGAATTAATTTTTGGACATTAAGTAAAAATGTTTGGACATATAGTAAGAAATGTTTTCACATATAGTAAGAAATGCATATATATAGTAAAAAATCCAGACATATAGTAAGAAAAATATATGGGTTGAAAAAAAACTGACTCCATGGACATGTAGTAAGAAATTCAGACATAAAGTAAGAAATTTTGGGTAGAAAAAAAAACGCCAAAAATTAATTCCGGCAGCCGGAAAATATTCCGGTGGCCGGAAAATATTTTCAGATGATAAGGAAAAAAATGTGACCGAAAAAAAATTCCGGCGGCCGGAGAATTTTCCGGCGGTGGTTGGCGGGAGGTGGTGGTGTATTGTTATTATTATTATTATTAGCTATTTTAATAGTAAGGGTATTGTGGTATATTCATATCACATTTTTGGACTATTTGACAAAAAGTAGGTACTATTTGACTTAAAATTGGATGAAGGACTAATTCACAAATGGACTTCCACCTGGGGTACTATTTAATAATTTCCCTTTTTTTTTTAATCCCAAATATACGTAAAAGTCCTTTTTTCGATAAATATGCATTATTTTTATATTATTTCCAACTTGTATTATGCATTGACTAGTTTAAAAACTCGTGATTACGCAATCATTGATAAGAAAAATTATAAAAATATAATATTTATTTTAAAAATAAGTTCAAAAAGTAGACATTAATACAAAGTGAGAAAATTATGTTCACTTTAAATTTTGAAAACCTACTTTATACACAATATTATTAATATGTAGATGTCGATAAATAATTTGTCAAATTCAAAATCTGAATTATTATTCACTTTAAATTTTGAGAACTCCTTGTATACTACAATTACTACTTTATTTTATATTTTACATTGAAATAAATAATCTTGAACCATTTACGTCTTTTACTCAATAAGCTCAAATCGGCTCAATTAGACAAAATTTGTTAAAATTTGTTTATGTCTATACACCAACCCAACATGTTTATTGAAATGAAAATGACTCTATTTTTCAAACAAATAGAAACATATAATTTAGAAAATAAACGTTTATATGTATATGGATAGTTGAGTGTAGAAGTTTCGTATATATGTATATGGAAAAGTTAAGAAACAAATTTGTGAGAATTCTATTTTTACTAATTATATATTTGTTAGCATAATTAATTGTGTTTAACATGTTTTTCAATTTATACTTCAATTAACAAATGTGTATTAATTATGAGAGGAGCAGTTTCGTATATATGTATGTGGAAAAATTAAAACAAATTTGTGAGAATTCTATTCTTACTAATTATATATTCGACAACATAATTAATTGTGTTTAATATGTTTTTCTATTTATTTGTACACGCGCGCGCGCGCACACACACACACACACACACACACACACACACACACACACACACACACATATATATATATATATA
>BMAC01000147.1:927298-945635 GCA_014905375.1 Phtheirospermum japonicum | reverse complement strand
CACACACACACACACACACACACACACACACACATATATATATATATATATATATATATATATATATATATATATATATATATATATATATGTATGTATGTATGTATATGGATACTATAATATTTATAAATAGAATGTCAAATTATAAATGAAAATGTGATAACTAGTGTATGAGGATTATAATTTTTTAATTTTAAGAATTAGTATCACTACAAAAAAGCAGTATTTTACCGATAGGAACACCTAGTGAAATATCGCCTTCAAGAATTCTGAAGGCGTTACCAAGGGTAATTTTTACCGAGAGATTTTACCTTCGGTACTACTCCCTTCGGTAAATTTCTCAAAAACACAGCGTCAATGTTTGCCATCATAATTATCGAAGGCTTTTCGAGGGTATCATTACCGAAGTAATTTACCCCTCGAAAATACCGAAGGACATATAGACCCTCGAAAATTACTGAAGGGAACAAGTTACCCTCGAAAATTACGGAAGGGAATAATTCCCTTCCGTAATTTTCGAGGGGAAATTCTCTCCTCGGTTTGTTTGAAATTTAAAAAAAAATCGAAAAAATAAAAGAAATATATATATAATATCGTAAAAATAAACCATATCCTATCATTTTAGGCAAATTTCAAGCTATCTACCTGTTAAAATTACTTTTATTTCTTTTTAATATATATATATATATATATATATTAAATAATAGAGTTTGTTTTATTAATTTTAAATGATAAATCAACTTAATGCTACAAATGATTATAAGTTGAATGTGGTTTCTGATGCTTTTTTTATTCTTCCTGTTAAAGTTATTAATCTGAACAAGGGTGTTTCTATACCTGACACAAATAAATAAAGTCTTGTCAATTATCAAGGGAGGTTGATGAAATTAAAAAAAAAAAGGTCTAAAGAGAAAACAACATTATGCATATTGTGATGATATGTTAATAAATGGTTTGGGATGATAACTCCAATTTCATGACAATTTTCTGTACCCATACATTTTATTCCATCCAAAACATCTCTATATTTACTAAAAATTATAACTAATTCTAGACATATTATAATTTATAAAATAATACGTGCAAACAATCTCAATAATCAAGAATCTCATCTCAACGAGGTGTGTTTCGTTGTTATAAAACCACGAGAATCGGTAATTGATCGGCAGATACGCCATTTTTTTTTTTGGTTTTTTTTGAGTTTATTCTAATTTAAAAAATGAGGGGAACTCATTCCCCTTGGAAAATTACCGAAGGGAAGTGGATTCCTCTCGGAAAAACCGAGGGGAATCACATCCCCTCGGTTTTTTATATAAATAAAAAAATCAAAAAAAATAAAAAAGCGTAAAAATAAAACAAATTCTCTCATTTTACGCACGTGGGGTGTTTTTGACCTGGTTTCAATAGAAATATATCAACGAGCATGTGCGTATTTACACGTATCGTGTAATTCAACCAACAACCAAGATACGATCAATCGATCAACTTGTTAGGTTGGAAGCGCAAAGCAACGATGCGTCGTGATTTTGTGACGGTGCTACGAGGTGCGTTTTGTTGTTATGGATCCACGAGAATCGGGTATTGATCAATAAATACGACTTTTCTATTTTTCTTCCATTTTAAATAAAAATTCAAAAAAAGTCAAAAAAGAATATAAAAGAGTAAAAATAAAAACAAATCCTATCATTTTACACATGAAGGGTGGTTTTGACCCAGTCTTGCTAGAAAAATATCACCGAGCATGTGCATATTTACACGTGTCGTGTAATTCAACCAACAACCAAGAAACGATCGATCGACAACTTGTTTGGTTGGAAACGCGAAGCGAAGAAGCGTTGTAATTTTGTGAAAGTGGCACGAGGTGTGTTTCGTTTTTATAGAATCACGAGAATTGGTAATTGATCGGTAATACGCACTTTCTTTCTTTTTTTCGATTTTTATAATTTTTTTTAATTATAAAAAACCGAGGGGAATCAATTACCCTCGGAAAACTATTGAAGGGAAGTGGTTTCCCTCGGAAATACCAAGAGGAATTACATCCCCTCGGGTTTTTTAAATAAAAAAAATCAAAGAAAATAAAAAAATAGAAAAAACATAAATATAAAACAAATTCTATTATTGATCCAATTTCAATAGAAAAATATCACTGAGCATGTGTGTATTTACATGTGTCGTGTAATTCGACCAACAACCAAGATACGATCAATCGATCAACTTGTTAGGTTGGAAATGCTAAGCAACGATGCGTCGTGATTTTGTAACGATGCTACGAGGTGCATTTCATTGTCATAGATCCACGAAAATTGGGTATTGATCGATAAATACGACTTTTTTAATTTTTTTCATTTTAAATAAAAATAAAAAAAAATAGAAAAGGCATAAAAATAAAACAAATCCTATCATTTTATGGACGGGGGGTGGTTGACCCGGTCCCGCTAGAAAAATATCACCGAGCATGTGCATATTTACACGTGTTGTGTAATTCCACCAACAACCAAGATAAGATCGCTCGATCAACTTGTTAGGTTGGAAACGCAAAGCAACAATGCGTCGTGATTTTGTAATGGTGCTACGAGGTGCGTTTTGTTGTCATAGAACCACGAGAATCGAGTATTAATCGGTAAATATGTATTTTTGTTTTTTTAATTTAAAAAAACCGAGGGAACTAATTCCCCTCGGAAAAATACTAAGCGAAACATATTCCCCTCGAAATTTCCGATGGATTTCCGAGGGGCACGATGCCCTCGATCCCAAGACTTAAAAAGCAACGGGCTCACCCCCGCTGCCTCACTCTGGTTTTACGCCGCAAAACAAAAAAAAAATAAAGGGAGAAAGAGAAAGAGAAGCTGCCATCGCCCAGGAAAGAGAAGTCGTTGTCGCCGTCGTCGTTAAGAATCCCACCCACCGCTTCGCCACTACCACCTCCACCATCGTCGCAGCCGCTGAACCCACCATCACCAGCGCCTGCTCCAGCCTCCACCACTCGCCCCGCCACCTCAACCCAACCTCCACCACCGCCCGCCACCGAGCGCCGCCAGATTCAATAAGGTAAGTCCAGTTTCGTTTTTGTTAGTTTTTATTTTATATTTTTGTATAATTTTTTGTGTATTTGTTTTTGAATTATTATATAATTAGTAGATAATTAGTGTTCAAGGTTTGGGTTTAGTGTTTATTTAGGGATTAGGGTTTGAAATTCGGGTTAATTAGGATTAAAGTATGAGTTAATTACATAATTATGATTAAGTGTGTAATTATGATTCAATTAGGGGTAATTACCTAACTAGGATAAAAGTAGGGATTAATTATATAATTACGATTCAATTAGAGTTATTACCTTATTAGGATTAAAGTAGGAGTTAACTATGCAATTATAATTCAATTATGGGTTAATTACTTAATTATTATTAAATTAGAGGTTAATTTCCTAATTATAATTAAGTTGGGGTTAATTACATAATTGTTCTTCAATTAGGGTTTAATTTAAGAATAATTATACAATTAGGGTTTAATTTATGGATAATTATATAATTAGGGCTCAATCTAGGAATAATTATATAATTAGGGTTCGTTAGTTCAAATAGGGTTCAATTATGCAATTAGGGTTCGTTAGTGTTCATTAAGGGTTCAATTTTGCAATTATCTTTTTAAAGTGTATGTGATGGTGGTTTTTAAATGTCGTGGTGATAGGTTATGTTAATTTACTGTATGTTATGATTTGTTGTTATGGTTTAATTGCGATTGATTGATGTTGTGATTGGTTGGGAAGACGGGCGATGACGTGGTGTACAACGCCGGCTAGGAGGTTTCCTCCCTCCAATAACAGTTTTCAAAATTATTTTAAAAAATGATGGTGGTTTTAAAATGTTTTAAATTGTTGGTGATGGTGGTTTTGAAATACCGTGGTGATCGGTACGTGGATGTTGTGTTTAACATATATATTATTTTGTAAATATTGTTTACATGATGTGATTTATTGATTGATGTATATGTCTGTGATGACGTAGTTTACGGCGCCGGCCGGGGAAGTTTTGTCCCTCCAACAACGGGGTTAAAATAATTTTGATTCACAATATAATATTTCTATCTACACACAAACAATATACCTTTGACTCGTTTGAGATTTAGTTACGAATAGAGATTCGATACTAAATCCCGAATCGTCCAATTATTTGGACAGTTTGAGAGCGTGATTGTAATATGTCTATCTTATCTATATGTTTTTTTGTTGATTATAAAAATTTTGGTTCGGTAGCTCTCTCTTGTTCTCAGGTGCACTGCAATATATGTGTACTTAGAGAACTAAAGGGAGATGCTGCCAAAAATTTTAGTCAACAAAAATTCATATACTAAGATATTGTATTACTGGAAAATCACGTTTTCGAATGGAATATGGCCCTTACTAAAAATTCAATTATTTTCTAGCCACCCTCATGCTGCCCATTTTTCATTAAATCAATTTAACAATCGTATAATGTTAGGATGAGTTCCGATCGTAGTTGGATGTACAAACAAATCATCAATGACTTTTTATCCTCGCAATTCGTGGATGGAGTCGAGAGCCTTATTGAGGACGGAGAAAGACTGAAGTGTCCTTGTAATCATAGTAGATGTAGGAATAATAGGTTTCTCGACGTCAATGAGATTAAGTACCACTTGGTTAGACACGGATCCAAGCCGAGTTACTATAGATGGATTTACCACGGAGAAAGCCTGCCCGCCACCTCTAGACGCCGATTTTCACGCTGGAGGACCTTCTTACATCACTTATGCAGAATCATCAAACGCGTACATTAATTTGGTTCAAGATGCAGTCGATCCAGATTTTGACGTGGTTACCGATACGGAAGAGTCGCCGAACTTTGAGGCTCAAAGATTTTACGACATGTTGAAAGTTAGAAATAAGCCATTGTATTCGGAGTGCCAGGGACATACTCAGTTGTCATTAGTTCTCTGTCTCATGAATTTGAAGTCAGTGAACCAAACTTTTGTGCACCCCTTTTAATATATTTTAATTTAAAACACGCAAGCTTTCTCGCAAGAGTACGAGGGCGCTTGTAGGGTGGGTAAGTTGACTCAAGTCGATTCTCTCGAGGACAACTGTTCGGTATCTTGGATGTTTTTCTCAGTTAAACATATAATTCATACAATTGGGGTTTTGGGGATTTTTGATTTAATTATTAAATACTAAAGCAATATTAAATTTAAAACTAATTAAACTAATTAACTTAAACTAAGTTACCAACTAAAAGTAAGAGCAATAATTAAACTAAATTAAACTTCTAAATTAATTATCCTAAATTATCGAATAAGAATTGAGAGCAATTAATTAATTTAAAAATCTAAATTTAATTAACTAATTAATTATCTATTGATTAACCTAATTAAAATTCAAAACTAAGCAATTACTCAATAATAAATCTAAAACGCAGCGGCATAAAAATCATTAAACAAACTTAATTAATCCTAACAAAATTACGATCATGCATGAAATAATAAACTACGAAGCTAACGAAACCTTGAAACATGAAAACGAAGCAATAAAACGTAAACTAGATCGCATGGGCATAATCAACCAACTCAAGTATCAAATATCCAAGCATATAACATGAAAAACTAAATTAAAACAAAGAATAAATAACGTATAAGGTTCAGCGATTTCAAAATCTAAAAGCAACTTCAAGAAAAATATTTTAAAACTAATTATCTAAGCTTAAAAACTAAGGTTTAATCTAAGCAAACAAGTAAATGGGATAGAAAACTTATTAATCTACTGGAAAGCAGTAAGAACTTCGTCTAATCCGAAGAGAAACGCTGCAAATCGGTCGAGAAACGGATGAACGGCGTCGAACGGGCTCCGGAACTCTTCTTCGTCGAATCTTCGATCTCCTCTTCGATCCTCGCATTTTTGGTGTTTAAATCCGACTCTAAACCCTAGGAATATGTTTTTGGTAAGTTTTTAGGGTCAAGAACACGCCTGGAACTCGGATTAATGGATGGTTTATATAGAAATCGCGTAACTTGGGCCGCAAGTCTGTTAAGTTGGTTTCTAGGCCTGTTTACGTTAGCACCTTACGGTAAGGAGCTACCGTAAGCTTCTCTGCTGCCTCCTTACGGTAAGGGCTACGGTAAGGTCTTCAATTTTGCATTTCAGTTCGACGGTAATGGTTATAAGGTAACCGATAGTAGCTAGCGGTACTAGCTACCGCTAAGTCTTCATTTCAGCACCCCTAATCGTTAACATCGGTTGTCAGTAACCGTTAAGGATTAACGGTAACAGCTAGCGGTTAGGAGTGATCGCTAAGTGTACCGTTAGCTTCAACTACAACGGTTCCAGAAGCATAACCGTTATAGAAAGTCTGGCAACTTCAATTCTTGCTACTTCTTCACCGGAAAGCTCGATCTTTGCCTCTCGATCATCATACATCATCTTTTACGTGCTGAACTCTTCCGGTTACTTAGCTATAAAGTGAAAAACCACAAATAATCACTTATTTGCATCAATCTAGATCAAAAAGCGGTAAAATAAGCTGGAAATACAAATATATGAATTTAAGCTTAAACTACCCAACTTATACCAAAAATAATAAGAAAAAATAACTAAAATACAACTATAAATGAGCATAAATACGTGTTAATCAGTCAGAGAATCACATATCTAAAAAATGTTATGATCAATTGAGTGAATTAATCAAATAGATTGTACTGAAAGACAATCTCGTACCCGATAACTTCTACAACCACTACAAAAGAACACGAAAATACCAACGGACTATAATCCGTCGGTAAAAGATCATCATTACTAACAGCTTTCCCGATGGCCAAAATTACCGACGGCATGCCGACGGACGTAGCCCGTCAGTAGATTTGTCCGTTGGTAATTATTATTATTTTTTTTATTTATTTACCGACTGAAATGGCCGTCGGTAATTTTTTTTAATATTTATTTATTTTTTATATATTTTCTTAATTTTATGTATTACCGACGGACATTTCCGTCGGTAACCCCACTTTTATTTTTTTAAAATATTTTTTAATTATCGATGGAAATTACTCCGTCGGTAAATTAAACTTTTTAATTTGTATTTATTTTATATATATTTTTATTAATATATATTACTATTTAGTAATCTATATATAAATATTAGTTATTATTTAAAATATATATATATATATATGTGTGTGTGTGTGTGTGTGTGGTGTGTGTGTGTGTGTGCTGTATAAAATATATATTTATATATAATATAATATATGTAAAATTTATAATACAATACATTTAACACGCGCGCGCGCGCACACACACACACACACACACATATATATATATAATATGTATAATTTAATTTATATAATTATTTATAAATAATTATAAATATATAAAATTTATTATTAATATATATTATTTTTTAATATATATATATAATATTTACTTCAATGTAATTATAATGTAATATATAATATTTATAATATATATATATAATATGTATAATTTAATTTTTATATGTATGTATACATATTATAATTATATATTTATTATATATATAACATAAGTATGTATATATATATTATAATGTACTTAAAAGAAATCGAGTTAGCTTAGTCGGTCATGGGTAGGCTTGGAGCGCGACAGGTCGCGTGTTTGAATCCCCTCAACGACATACGAGAGACTTTATTTGTGATTGATGGGTGTTGGGCTTGGGGGTAGGTTGACACACCCCATACAATTTTTTTTTTAATTTAATTAATGATGGACTACAATTCGTCGGTAATTCTTATTTTTATTTTTTCAAATAAAACTAATTACCAACGGAAAAAAGTTCGTCGGTATTTTTTTTTAGTTTTTTTAATTTATTAAGATTCGTCGGTAATACTAACGTAATTGGTGTTTGTTGTTAATCCGTCGATATTTTATCGATAGTAAAAGAATATCCGTTTGTAATATTCTACCGACGAGGGTTTCACTGACGGACCATTTCCGTCGGTAATTTCGTCGGTAACGCCGTTACCGACGGCTTACCGACGGAATTGGTCGTCGGTATTCTCGAAATTTTTTTGTAGTGAACGGTATGAAGTTGTTAAGGGATATGGGCTTACCGGTCGATAATATAGATTGTTGCAAGAATAATTGTATGATCTACTGGAGAGACGATTCTGATTTGACAATCTACAAATTTTGCAATGTACCTCGTTTTAAACCCATTTCTCAAGGTAAAAAAAAACGACAGAAGGCTCTCGTCGTGTACAAGAAGATGTACTATTTTCCATGAACTGCTTGTCTACAGAGGTTGTACACATCTAATGTTACAACAAAAGATATGAGGTGGCATGTTGAACACGTGGTTGAAGATAATGTTATGCGTCACTCATCTGACTCAGAATCTTGTAAACATCTCAACCAGACTCATTCAGATTTCACCACTGAAACTCGAAACAAGAGATTGGGTCTTTGTACAAATGGTTTTCGACCATTTGGAAGTCTTAACGCACAATATTCATCGTGGCCTGTCATAGTTACACCCTACAACTTGTCTATGTGGATGCGCATGAAAGAGCACTTCATGTTTTTCAACATTCTTGTACCAGGGACAAAGAATCCGAAAGATAAATTCGATGTGTTTCTGCAACCTCTAATAGCCGAATTGAAATAGTTGTGGATGGTTGGGGCTCCCTCGTATGATATATCTAAAAAATAAAATTTCCAATTGCGAGCAACCCTTACGTGGACAATTAACGATTTTCTTGCGTATTCTATGTTGTCCGGATGGAGTACAGTCGATTGAACAACTTATCCTTACTGTATGGAACGATCAGAGGCCTTCACTCTTTAGAGGAACGGGAATCAATCGTGGTCGACAATCACCAGAAATTCCTTGAATGCGGTCACCGTTTTTGAAAGGATAAACGACGCTTTTGAAAAAGAAGATCTATCGAGACTCCACCACCAAACGTCCACTCAAGGACAGAAGTTTTGGCAGAGATAGAAAGACCAGGGCTTCTGAAAGTCACCAAACCGTCTAGTTGGAGAAAATGAAGCATCTTTTAGTATTTGCCATATTAGAGGATAAATCTAATTCGCCATAATTTAGATGTTATGCACATAGAGAAGATTGTGTTTGATAATATTTTCAACACAGTGATGAATGTTAAAGGGAAGACCAAGGACACGTCTAAATCAAGGGAAGAGTTGAATGAGTATTGTAATCGTTCGTAGTTGGCACCAGACGAATTTGGAAAGTGTCCTAAAGCCTGTTACACAATTGATAAGCCGTCGAAAGCTGCGTTGTGTGATTGGGTTAAATCCCTTCAATTTCCAGATGGGTACGCATCAAACTTGGGGGGTTGCTTCGACAAGAAGGAATTGTGTTTTGATCGGGATGAAAAGTCATGATTGTCATGTATTCATGCAAAGGTTAATACCAATAGCCTTTTGTGAACTGCTTCCTTCAAATGTGTGGAAGGCTCTAACCAAATTGAGCCTGTTTTTCAAGGATCTCATGTCAATAGTCATTCACACCGAAGATATATGTCGTTTAAAATGGACATTCCGTTAATATTGTGTCAACTAGAACTGATCTTCCCTCCAAGTTTTTTTGACTCGATGGAGCATCTGCCCGTTCATCTTGCGTATGAAGCGAGAATTGCTGAACTAGTGCAGTATAAATAGATGCACCCATTTGAGAGGTATATTCGCAAACTAAAGAACATTGTGAAAAATAAGGCGAGTGTTGAAAGGTCGATAGCAAACGTATATCTGGTCAAAGAGGAATCAACTTTTAGTTCGTACTATTTGAAGATCACATTTTAACTAAAAGAACAAATTTGCCTAGAAATGACGATGGGCAGGATGGTGTAGATGGCACTGATGAAATTTCTTCGGTCTTTAAAAAAATATGGGGAGACGTTTGGTACAAAGGGAAAAAGCTTCCTAACCAAGTCAGAGTACAACGCCGTAAGGATATACATGTTGCTAAATTATGAGGAGGTCTAAGTATATGTTAAGTACGAATAGTCTTTTTAATTTATACTGCAAATGTATATATATGTACTAATACTTTTTTACTCAATTGTCTAACGAATGATGTTTTATTTACACGAAGAGCATTCAACGTCTCCAACCAAACATTACTGATGATAGGCTTAACAAAAAATTGGAAAATGAATTTGCCAATTAGTTTAAATATTACGTAAGGCGTTTGATACTGAGATGCATATGATTTAATTATCGTATGTATTTATTTAGTATATTTCCTAAATTAAAAATGATTCTTCAACGTCATAGGCTAGAGATCGTTCGAACAATGTGATCGATGTGAACATTAGGAGCCTAGCTGAGGGTCCATCATGATGTGTAAAAATGTATACTGGATGTAAGATAAATGGTTATAGATTTCACACAATCGAGCACGAATCTAACAAAGCAACATCGAGCAATGGAGTATGCATTAAAGAGTCAAACTATGGGGCAACCGAGTATGATTATTACGGTAGTCTTATAGAAATTGTGCAGCTCGGATACACCATCCAAATGGAGAAAAACACACTATTGTTCAAGTAAGACTGGTTTGATCCAACTCCTACAAGCACAACAGTTCATCCACGTTATAAGCTTGTCGATATCAATCATAAACGTAGGTTCAATCGATATGAACCTTTCGTACTTGCTGCCAAAACTGTACAAGTATACTATTGTATATACCCAAGTTTGAAACCAGACAAGTTGGACTGGTGGGAAACGTGTAAAATCAAGGCGAGATAAAATATTGAGTTTATCGAGCCTTTACCAGAGAAATCATTTCCAGAGGAAGTTGTAGATACACACATTCCAATTTAACTGGACGATGTCGATTTTCAGTTGCACAACCCCAATGATAATGACATTGATGATCTTGGTGAAAAGGCAGATGATGATGCAGAAGAAGATTTACTTACCGATCACGGTACAAATCAAGACACAGACGAAGATGAGTTTGGTGAAAACTTTAATAGTGAAAGTGTCGGTTCAAATGATTAGTTTGGTTGAAATATATGTAAATTATTCATATTGTAAAACACTCTTTTTTAACTAATTTATTTTATATTTGGATTTATAAAAATGGTTGATATATAATATATATTGGTTGTAAAATGCTCGTATTATCTGATAATTTTATCAGATGCCAAGAGGTCGTGGACGCGGATCCAACAGCCTAGGTCGATCGGATATGGGGTCGGCTAATCAGTTAGCTGATTATGATGACGATTGCGTGGGCATTGGTACTGATTATTCTGCGCCGACCACAGAAACCAACACACCGACACTGACACCGTCTGATGCGGGTACATCCATACAGGACTTGGGCCCACCACAGAGGTGATACCTTATTTATATCGCCGTAAAGAAGTAAGTAAATTAATAATTTATAATTTTAATAATCATTATTATTAAATTATATTTCTAACCACAAATATAATTACAGGCTACATACCAGGGACGTCAGGCTGACCAACATATTTTGGGAGATCATGGAGAAGGAGCTCCATCCTCCTGGGTGGCAGTTTAAGGCAGTCCCTAAGGAGACTCGTTGATTCTGGTGGGACATGTTTCACGTAATTATTATTTTATGTCCAAATTTATTAATCTTTATTGTAACTTGAGAATCATGTATCAATTGAATTGCAATTATTATTTTATTTTGTAGGAGATTTGTTATTGGGATGCGAACCTATATACTCTACAAAATATGGGAAGTGGCTGAACGAGTATAAGTAGTATCGTGATTCTCATGGTGGTCAGGCACCGACATGTGTTGACGAGGGGGTCTGGAGGTAAATGATTCTGTTATGTTTTCTTATAAATTAATTTTTTAAAATTATTACAGATAATTTATATATTATATATCATGCTTTTCAACTAGGGCTTGGACTGTTGAGTGGGATAAGCCTGAGAATAGGAGGAGGTCTGAGCAGTGCAGCAAGAACAGGAGGAGCGAGACGGGTGAGCCGGCCACTACGTACAAGGTTTTTGTAGGTACGCACAAGAAGGACGACAACACATGGATCGATGTGAGATCCAGTAATACTAATTTGAGTCTCTTTTTTATTATTAACTTATTTTTTGGTTTCAATGTACAATTTACTACCGAGTTGTATTTCAGGAGGAGTACAAGCGACGTCCGGATGAGGCATGTGCTTCTTCACAGGATATGAATAACGAGGTTGACCCTGACCTTATTTATCTCGATGTCGTTGGGTCAGGTAAGGGCCGACATTACGGCACCGGCTTGTTTGGGAAGTTGGTGGCTGCTGCGAAGGGTTTCTGAGGCAGCTCTTCTTCCTCCTCCTCCTCTTCCCGGCAGGATAGGACTCACATGAGGGAGTTCGAGGCGCAGCTTCAGGTGCTGAGGGAGGAGTTAGAGGCCATGAGAGAAGCTCAGCAGGCGATGGAGCAAAGATACAACGAGTCTGAGATACTACTTGAGCAACAGCGTCAGGAGCAACATCAGTTTCAGGCGTAGGTGAACGCGCAGATGGCCGAACTATTAGCTCGTTTACAGCAGTACCCGCCGTAGCAGCCTCCCCCGTCATAGGACTATACTCATTTTACTAAACACTTTTGTTGAATAAATTTAATAATTGTAAAATTTTCAGATATTTATATAATATTTATTTATTTGTCTAGTTATTAATGATTTTTTTAAATTTTTGGGGTATTTTAATAAATAAATAGGAATTAGAATTAATAATTAAAAAAAGGGAAAAATTGAGGAGAATATTCCCCTCGGAAAAACCCGAGGGCAACCCCCTCGGAAACACCGAAGGCCAGAATGCCTTCGATTTTTTCCTTCTTTTATTAAAATATTATTTTTTTTTTGATATTTTTCGAGGGAAAATATCTACCCTCGGTTTTTATGAGGGGATATTTCCCCTCGGTTTTTCCGAGGGAATATATATTCAGGCCCAAGTATATTACCGAAAAAAGAAACCTTCGGTAATGTCCTTGGAGAATTTTACCGAGGGCATCGTTCCCCTGGGAAATGTTTACGAAGAGGGTTTTATCGAAGGGAATATTCCCTCGGTTTCGCCCTCGAGATATTGATTACCAAGGGCTTTTGGCTTATTACCGAGGGATTTTCCCCACGGTCAAATCCTCTTTTTATTGTAGTGTATATATTTGGTAATATAATTAATCATGTTAAATAAATTTTTCCATTTATACTTCAATTACCAAATGGGTAGTAATTATGATGGTAGTGTAATTTGATATGTAATTAGTTGTATATATTTTTGAAACCCTTAATCATGGTACCTATACATATATACACATAAGATTGTGTGAAATAATTTATATAATAATAGATTGTGTGAAACAATTCATGAGATTAAAAACCCTTTATTATATATAAGATTATGTCGATTGTGTGAAATAATTATAAGATTACGCAGACTTCTATGTTAAACATAATTTTAAAATACTATAATATTTATAAAATTACGTAGATTGTGTGATATAATTTAATATAATATAATAATATAATATATTTGGTAACATAATTAATTATGTTAAATATGTTTTTCCTTTTGTATTTTCGTAAGAACCAAATTTGTGAGAATTATATTTTTACTAATTATATATTTGGAACATAATTAATTATGTTAAATATGTTTTTCCATTTGTATTTTCGTAAGAACCATTATTCTTACTAATTATATATTTGGTAACATAATTAATTGTGTTTGTTGAGGAATTTATTCTTGGCAATAATTCCTATTTTGTTATTTGCCTTTTTTTGGCACAAGATAAATTAGGGAACTAGATTTTGGTCTTCATTTGTTTTCTAGTTGATGTACAAGACTTTATTTAGTTTCCTATATTATGTTTAGGATTTGTTTTACTTGTTTACCAAGTTTAGGATTCTAGGATTGTTTATTTAAGACAAGAGAATAATAAAGCTTGGTATTACTTCTTGACGCATGATTTCAGAGAGAAGACGCACGCAAGACGACACACAGCAAGGAAAGAACACGAAGACTACTTGGAGCCACTGTTCAAGATTAACAAGTTCTTCAAAGTTGCGTGACCAACGGAGAAGATCTTTTCATCTAGGCGACAAATATTTAGTATCATGTTTTTGATACTTTAGTTTTCATATCTTACTTCATATTTTTGTATTGATCGAGAACAAGAAAGTAATATAGTTTTCGGGTTTGTACACCAAAGTTCACAAGTATTTTTACTTGTGAACTGAATTTAATTTGCTGTGTTCTTAAGTTTTATTTCCGCTGCATATTTTTAGTTTAACTCTGGTTGATATTGGTATTCAGTGTTGGTTAACATTGAAAGCAACATCACAAACTGATACTTATTTTCAAAACCATAGACCTTCGAATTTTACAGTGTTTAATATATTTTTCGATTGTATTTTCGTAAGAGCCCATGAGAATTATATTCTTATTAATTATATATTTGGTAACACAATTAATTATGTTTGATAAAATCTTGACGAACTAATCATAAAATCTCTCAATTGCAAATTTACGTCTTTACACATGAAATTGAGTAAAGACTAAAAAAGTTATAACTATAATATACCTCATAAATCTATCAATCAAAATTTAATAACATACTAATATTACAATTTTTAACGCATAAACCCCGCTAACTTTTTTTTGCATAGATATTGAATAATTTACATACTTAAACACAATTAAGATTACGTAAATTGTGTGAAATAATATAATATAATATAATAATATATTTGTTAAAATAATTAATTATGTAATGCATGTTTTTCCATTTGTATTTTCGTTGTTACCAAATTTATGAGAATTCTAGTCTTTTTAATTATATATATTTGGTAACATAACTAATTATGTTTAATGTGTTTTTTAATTTATACTTCAATTACCAAATGTGCAATAATTATAAGGGGAGAAGTTTCGTATATATGTATATGGAAAAATTAAGAAACTGTTGAAGGAAAAACACAATTAGCGTGTCTTCGTCAACAAGTAACTGATGTGGGACAATTTAGTATTTGTTATCTTTATGTATTATAGAAACATGTATCTAATACCCCTATATAAAGGGAGTATTTGATGAATAAGAGAACCCTAATTTCTACCGTCTCCATCGTCTCTTTATATATTCTTCTTTTCTACTTTTCCTTTTACACATTATCAGCAAGAAACTCTAACCTATGAGAGTGATCAACAAATAAACCTCCATAACCAAAGCAACAATTACACAATTTAAATTTGAAAAATTATTTTCTCACGTTTCGAACGTTGGATCGCGTTACAATTTTTAAAGAACCTTCATGACCTATTGAATTATATTTTGAACGGTGGAGATTGGATTTGGAGATACGAGAAAATATATACAAAATTCCGAACAAAGCAGATTTTATTTTTGGAAATTTCTGTGCAGTGTTTTTCAGAATATGGTTGCACACAATAGAACTGTTAGATCAAGCCACAATTTGGATATATGATTCTATACACATGGAAGTTTATTCCGGACGGTGAAGATTTGAATACGAGGTCTGAAGAATCCGATAATGAATTTTGAACAAAGCTGATCATGTTTCCCAAAACTGCCCGCCCAGGTTCTTTTAAAAAATTAAATTACGCACAATCTAACCGTTGGATGATGCTGAACTTTGGATATAATATTCAAAAGATATAGTGGTTAAATTTGTACAGTGGAGATTGGGTTTAAAGGTCTATGTTATCAGAAAAATGTCGCGGACAAACCTATTGCAAAAACAAAATTAGGAAAGAATCGTGACTTTCCTTCAAGGTAACTCGAATTACCCTATTATTTATTAAATGAAAATAATAAGTATTTGGTTATATGAATATATGGCATGGTATGTATTATTATGCACAAAGCATGTATATGTATATATGTTACCTATGATTATATGCATGTGATGTTACGTACAATATTGACAAACATGAAACTTTGCAATACATTAATGATATTCGTAGAGTACATAATATATTACCACTTATGCTTTCAGATGATTTCTTATTTAGAAATTGTAAATAATGTTATTTACATGATTAGATGAGAGATTGATCATGATTTTGCATGTTTAGTTAATCATGAATTTCGATGAATTGATAGATTCATGTATGTTGGTGATTCTCTTCAAGTTGATTTTATAAGCTACTTTCATGAATTTCGATGAATTGATAGATTCATGTATGTTGGTAATTCTCGATTAATTGACAGATTCATTTATGTTGGTAATGTATGTTGGTAATTCTCGATGAATTGATAGATTTATTTATGTTGGTAATTCTCTTCAATTTGATTCTATAAGCTTCTTTCAATATATGCATTATTGATTGTACATTTGCATATTTTCATGATAATGAAAGTTCATGAATGATAGAGAATATGCATTATTGATTGTACATTTGCATATTTTCATGATAATGAAAGTTCATGAACGATAGAAAATTGTATAAATAAGTCTTGTGATAAAGTATATTCACATAATAACAAAGAAAGATAAGAACTATAATACCACAATAATATCATACACCAACCCCCAACTGACAAAGAAGAAACTAAGTCAAAGTCAATTCTCTAATGAATTTGAGACTTCATATTGACCCCAAATCTTATATAGAAGTATATGTAGTTGAGAAATTTCAATAAACTTTGGGATTTTCTCTATATGAGTATTTTGAGAATTTTATGAAATATTACTTCCAAGCCAACAAATTTAGTTAAAAAAATGTGTTTTCTTGCTAAAAAGGGTCAATGACTTTGATATTTTGCAACTAAAAACATGTCTTATCATATGTCGAAAAGAAAGTCACTTTAAATGATAATAAATAGTTGAGAGATACGATCTCATTCTATTTTTTTCCCACTTGATCAAACATACTGATGCACTTGTATTATACTAATTATGATAGTAAGTCTTTAAGACATGACTTTATTTTTCATAATACCAATGTTAGACCTCTGGGTAAGGAAATTTATTGAGGCTAACTAGGATCGATATGAATAGTGGAAATAACCTCAAAGTAAAGGGGAAGAGACATGTTGATCCCTACCTATGTGGGAAGAATGAACCACAAGGTAAGACAAGTAAAGAGTTYGTKATMTTTATTGGATATCCCTACCTATGTGGGAAGAATGAACCACAAGGTAAGATATGTAAGAGTTCACGATATTTATTGGTCGTGGTAGAAGTCATGGAGGTTCTCAAAATAACATTGTTTAGTCAATGGATATCCTCTATTTTGATTGATGAAATTTGTTTGTTTCTTAATTTACAAAGAACTTGTGAAAGTATAATCAATCATTCATGATTAGCACATATTTGTCCTTATTTTTAGTAGGTTTATAACTTGTTTTTCCTATTGTTTCTGATATAAGTTGGGTAGTTTAAGCTCGGTTTCGTATATTTGTACTCTCAGCTAATTATACCGCGTTTTGATCTAGATTAATGCAAATAAGTGATTATTTGTGGTTTTTCACTTTACAGCTAAGTAACCGGACGAGTTCGGCGCATAATTAGATGAAGTTGATACTCGCGAAATGGAGAACGAGCTTTCCGGTGAACGAGTAGCAAACAGATAGAAGGAGACGGAGGCAGACGCGCAGCCGCATCGACTGACACGACCGTCGACGCTCCATCGACGCGAGTCATGACCTGCGTCAGTCGACGCAGCGTCGGCGCAACGTCGACGCTACTTGCTGAAGCGTCGATGTCGACGCATCTATGTCGACGCAACGTCGATGCTACTTGCTGAAGCGTCGATGTCGACGCAACGTCGATGCTACTTGCTGAAGCGTCGATGTCGACACACACCGTCGACGCACCCGCCCAGCCGACGCGCGTGCCAGGCAGCACCGATGCCGAGCACCAGCACGCGTTAGTCGACGCACCGTCGACGCTCCGTCGACGCGACGGCCCAGAATCAGGAATTTTAGGGTTTCTTATGCTCCAAGTCAAGAGAAATCTATTTAAACCCTTCCAAGTCCGTCCCAAAAGAGACACTCCTACCGATATACACTGAATTCTTGATCGTGAGGCTCGAGAACAACACCATACACACCTTAATAACAACAAGTGATCAAGATTGAAGATTCGAGGATTGTCAAGCTCCACCCGTCCGTTCGCGATCCGTTCTTCGACGAAGATCATTCACCCCTCCGGAGTAGCTGGAGAATTTACTACGCTTTCTAGTTTAATAAGTACTCTAAACCTTTTATTCGTTTTCGTAGTTTAATTTATGCGATTAAGTAGCTGCTTTTCGATAATTGTTCTTGAGATATTTGATGCTTTGAACCTTAGATGTTTTTGATATTGCAATTCGTAATCTTAGTTTAATTAAC
>BMAC01000147.1:902342-917792 GCA_014905375.1 Phtheirospermum japonicum | reverse complement strand
GTGAATTTAAGTTGAACAAACTATTTGAGAATTCCGATTGTATATTCCTCGAGAGACGACTCGAGTCAAGTTGCCAAACTACGCGCGACCCCGTTCTCTTGCGGGCAAGCTATTGATCTTTTGACAAATTTTCATAAGTAGGCAATACAAAAGCTTGAATCAATTCATATTTGACTATTGTATTTGGTCTTAAAGTTTATTTTGAGTTATATTTATGTGATCTGGCCTACTTTAATTATTTTGGTTTATTAGTAAAATTTGGATTTTATTCTAAAGCATTGAATGAGTTGATTTTACTTACCACACATTCACTTACAAGATTCAGGAGTATACTATTAAGATATAATGTAATATATCTAGCTAATAATCTAAAATATTAGAATGATAAGTATTTCGTTCAAATATCTCTGAAGAATGTGAGAATTTGTCGACGAATCGATAATCATTCACTGAATTGATGTTTATATATGACAAAATCTTGATGCCTAGTGACACATTGATTAAAGTTACAAAGTCTCAGTATGGACCAAGAGCGAAACGAACCTTGTTAAGTTTGATGATATTCATGTTGATGATTATCATTAAGAAATACATTATGAGAATGGAACTATGCTTTAATTTATGTGGAAGAAAGCCATTTTAGAGTCAATCTAGTAATTTCACTTTACTACTTTTTGATTATTGAATCATAAGATATGACTAACTAAGAACTTTTGGACACTGACTCATTCAAGTTTTGACACGACTGGCATGGATTCTTTGGTCGTCGTGATATGATGGTTCATATTATAAGAAATTAACATGGATATCTTTTATTTTGAGTAAAATACAAAATGAGATAGAAATTTGATGCACAATATAGTGTCGAACTAATGCTGTCACATTACAGCTAGTGCATTCTAAAGTACTAGGAGCACTACATACATTCATATCTCAAAGATGCATCACTCATTTTTTTCCAAAACTTGTTCATTGGCAAAATTGTATGATTGAGACCTGCATATGCTAAAGATAAAAAATATAATATTCCATTCTTATAATTGATAATTGATGATACATGTGGACATAACCATTATAAATGCGGATCATTAAAGTATTTTATAGTTTTGGTCGATGTTTCGGCACGTATTGTCCATAGAAATGTTGCATTTACAAAACTTCTAGCACATTTAGTATAATTGAGGACTTACCACCATTATAGAGTACCCAAACTCATAATGCTAGAGAGTTTACATCAAAAGTATTCGATGTCTATTGTATTTTAATCAAGATTGATGTAATGCATATTATACCATAATGTGCATATATAATAAGGTCTCAAAGAAGAAACCGTCGAAAAGAATATAGATGGTGACTAAGATAATATCTATGCGCACTAATATATTTCTCTCTACACAGGGTTATGCAATATTGTACGCAACTCTGACTTATTAGTTTATGAACCCCTGCTAACCAGATATTTTGCGTACCAATTGGTAATGGATATAAGCCTGATAATTCATATCTACGCATATTTGATTACGCAGTATATGTGCCTATTGCGCCCCCACAACGCATTCATATGGGTATCTAAAGACGATTAAGTATTTATGTTGGATATGAATCTCCAACAGTCATCCGTTATTTGCAACCTTTGACAGATGATCTCTTTCTCGCTAAATTAGCGAATTCGCCACTCTAATGAGACAGTCATCCCGTCGTTAGGGGGAGATAAGAAAAAGTATTTTCTAATGTAATGACAGGAATAGTTTCATACTATGTCTCATTATGATCCCCACATTTCATAATGTAACGTGAAAGTAAAGTAAAGTTAACCATTAATCTTCAAAGTATAGAAGACTCAATTTCTAAATTGACGAGATCATATATATACCAGGTGCAAATGTATCTGCAAGGTTAAAAGTCCCCATAAAGGGCACAATGTCTCAGATTAAGACATTGCAACCATACTTAGTGGAGGTGTGGTAGAGGTCGTGACTCCCAAAAGGAACAAGGGGAGGTCACTTGGTTCGATCAATACTTGCCCAAGGAATAAGAGGGCATGTATGGCACAACTTCAGTTGATCATCAATGAAGATAATTCCTCTCATGAGATTATCTTTGGTTATACTTATTTTCATGAATCATTACTAGAGGACGCTCCGATGTTTACTATGATTCCAGAGAATAAAGAAATCTCAATGTACTATGAGAGTTTATATAAATTGATGGAAATACTTTCCACACACATTGATGATGTACACACTGTTGCTCAAGGAATCATAGAGCACGATGATATCGAGCCACACTCTATTAAAATGTCAATATAGAGCAAATTGGATTAAATGTAAAGAATCAATCCAGGCAGAACTAAATTTACTGACAACAAGACAAGTATTTGGTCTGGTAGTGCTAACATCACCAAATGTAAAGCATGTAGGACATAAACAAAGTTTTTTCAGAAAGCATAATGAGAAAAATAAAGCCATGAGATGCAAATCTAAACATGAAGCACAAAGTTTCTCACAACGCCCTGGAATTGACTATGAGGATATGTACTGTCTCATAATAGATGTTATAATTCTAAAGAATGAGAATGCAGCTTATACCTGTGGTTACATCATATCTCTATGGGGATCAGGATTTAAAGATATATACGAAAGTGCTTGTTGGCCTTTCGTTACCAAGGCAAGTGACTCTAAGCCACAGAGTGCATTTGCAATTAAATTAAAATACTCACTTTATGGATTGAAATAATCCAGATGGATGTGGTATAACCGTCTAAGTGACCACTTGATTGGGAAAATATAATCTATGTCCTTGCATATTTATAAAGAAAGTAAGTTTCAAATTTTCAATTATAGTTGTATATGTCGAATGATATGAACATAATATCCACTCTTAATGAAATAAGAGATATCGCTAGTTATTTGAAATTCTTAATTTGAGATAATGAATCATGGGAAAACTCGTTCATGTTAAGGCTTTAAACCAAAACCTGAGTTTGTGGAATATTAAATTCTACAATTTGCACATATCCAAAAGATGATCAGACAATTGAATATGGATTAGTGCAATATGCTAGCACTCCTATGATTGGTCAAAGTTAAGATATAAGAAAATATCAATTTCGTCAGTGGAATGACGAAGAACTGGTGGGAGCTGAAATTCTCTACCTATATACAATATGCGCATTATTGTACCATTACTAATACACTTGGCCAAGTATTAATTCCTCAAAACTGTTATCTTGATTTAACTGAAGAAAGCGAAATGTCATTGGAATGGAATCAAAATGTATTTTAATACCTAAAATAAACCATTAACGCGAGTTTATTTTTCCCATTCATAAATATAATTGGGACTACAAATGATCTTGTAATCCCTAAAGAAAATGTTGAGTTTACTTCATACTGTGAAACACCAAATAGTATCATTGATATTGGTTACTCATTCGATCTATGTAAAGAGATCATTATCATACATGTAGTATTTCGTGATTATCAATGGTAAATGTTATGACCATTCATATATCTGATAATAATGGCTTGAACTCTATCACTGAAGAAAATGTGATAATACGAGTAATATTACCAAAACTCTTCTACAACCAACAACTATGCACTTTCTCAATAATCAAGTAAATTGAGGAAGTGGAGACTTTCGAAGTTCTCTCAATAGATATACATATCAGAGAGAGGTGTAGACTTTAGGGGGAGTCTCAACATAGGTGTGTTGTACTCTTTTTTCTTAGACCAAGTTTTATTTTTTCCATTGGACTTTGTTACTTGGAAAGGTTTTAACGAGGCAACAATGAAACACCATTTTACCCTTTGACTTGGCACAAGGGGGAGTGTTGAAGGAAAAACACAATTAGTGCGCCTTCGTCAACAAGTAACTGGTGTGGGACAATTTAGGTATTTGTTATCTTTATGTATTATTGAAACATGTATTTAATACCCCTATATAAATGGAGTATTTGATGAAAAAGAGAGCCCTAATTTCTACCGTCTCCATCGTCTCCTTTGTATCTTCTTCTTTTCTACTTTTCCTTTTACAGAAACAAATTTTTTCGAAATATATTCTTACTAATTATATATTTGGCAACATAATTTATTGTGTTTAAAATGTTTTTCCATTTATAATTCAATTACCAAATGTGCAGTATTTATGAGGGGAGCAATTTTGCATATTATATATATATATATATATATATATATATATATATATATATATATATATATATATATATATATATATAGAGAGAGAGAGAGAGAGAGAGAGAGAGAGAGAGAGAGATGTGTGTGTGTGTTTAGATAATTTAGGAATTTAATCACATCCTAAAATTATTAATTGATTGCAGTCCAAGACTTCCCCTAGTGACTTATTAAATTTTCTTTGATTAACGATTCATTTTGCTTACTTTTTGTATTGACACAAACTTTAGGCATCTGATTTATTTTAAATTAATCTAATCATAAAAGTTATAAATACAATATTACTCAAAAATCTATCAATCAAAATTTAATAATATACTAATATTATAATTTTTTATGTATAAATCCTGCTAACGTTCTTTTTGCATAGATATTGAAATAATTTACATACCAAAACTCAATTAAGATTACGTAGATTGTGTGAAATAATTTAATATAATATAATAATATATTTGGTAAAATAACTAATTATGTTAAGTATATTTTTTCATTTGTATTTTCGTTTTTACCAAATTTATGAGAATTCAATTCTTACTAATCTATATATACATACCAAAACTATTTTCTTTCCCTAAAAAGAAACTTTTTTGGCGCAAAGCCACTTTTATTGACTTTTCAACTGTTTTTTTTTTTTTTAATTTAAATAATCCAGCCACAATTGTTGACTTTTCAACACAATTTAAAACTCCCGTCTGATTTCTGTGTATAGCCACCGATTTTCGAATTTTATGCCAATAAATTAGGAAACAGAATTTTTGTTTTTCTATTTGTTATCGTATTTCTCTAATGACTTTAATTCATATCCATAAGAATATTCGATAGTCCATACGTTAATATTTCCAAATTGTTACAAAAATTGTTTGATGCATTTAACTAAGATTCGAAGAATTAAAAAAATTAAATAAAATCTTTAACTGGATGAAATTAGAAAAAAAAAAAAAAAGCAAGGGAAAAAATTAAATAAATTATTTACAGGCCCCAAATGAATAAGAAGAAAATAGAAATCAAAGAAAGAAAAAAAATTAAATAAATTAATTACAGGCCCCAAATAAAGAATGATAAAAAAAACAAACAAAGTAAGGAAATAAATTAAAATACAGGCTGAAAAATACCGAGTTTGGCATAAATCAGGAATCATTTACGTGCATGATATTTGTAAAATAGGTAGTTGATTCAATCCAGTTCTCTTGCAGAATTAGAATCCTATAAAAGGTAAATACAATAAATCAGAATTACAATTATACAAGGCCGATTATTTTTAGGAAACAAAATAAATTTGATATTGACAGATTTGATATAAAAAAATCGTAGTAATTTAGGCAACCAAACATTATATCGTATTTTTTTAAAATATCATATTGAATTATATTTTTTAGCTTAGTAAAAGATATTTAATATGTTGGAAATTTAGCAAATAATATTTAATTCCTAAAAAAAATGAAACTCAAGCAATCTAAAGTTGATTAGGTAACTAAAGAAGTCGACAGTTTTATTTTATTTATTTATTCTTTAGATTCTTGGCAATTAAGCAACACGGTTTTATGATTACAAAAATCACATAAAAAATCTACTAAAATCTGTAAAACAAATCGTTTGTCTATAATTTAGGAATATAGAAATTTGATTTTAATTCTCGGACGACCGAAACTCCATATATAAAATTCCTAGGGTTTCACGCAAGTCACCCTATAAATATAGGGTTATACTAATTGCAAAATATCAATTTCATTCTCTTTTGTTCGTGTCTTTGTTTTCTCTCTATTTTTAAAACTTGGGCAGCTAGGGTTTTTAGGACAATGCCTCCTATATTCGGACTGACGAAAGATATTGACCGTACAAACAAGAAAGCTCTCAAGCTTAGAGTCGTCCGATTTTTTGCGAGACCCGGTTTCGATGACAAAGAACAAAAAACGTCTATTGAAATTATTTTCCATGATTCCGAGGTAATCATTTAAATCTGATTTTGTTTTTATAAATAAATGCATATAGATTCAATTTACTACTCAATATTATATTGACATATTATATTAAAATTAAATCTCTAAAAACTCAAAAATAGAGAGGGCGCATTACTGGGGTGATAAAGAAGATCAACGTCAAGTTATTTGAAAATCGAATAGTTGAGGGTCGCGTTTATGCGATTAGAAACTATTACGTGGAGAACAACACCGGCAAGTTCCGCACCACCTTGTCTAAATTTAAAATTATTTTCCACGCGAAAATAATATTGGTTGATGTAAAAGAGGATTCATTTCCCAATTACATTTTTGATTTTCGTCCTTTCTCCACACTTATCGACGTCAATAAAGTTGATGAAACAATTCTCTTCGGTAAGTTTTTTAATTTTTTTCAATAGTAATAAACACATTCAAATCGAACTTCTTTTATCTAATTTTGTTGAATTTGATGCTATAGATGTTATTGAAAAGGTGGCCGAAATCCGTAACCCTCAAGATAAGGAGACGACGGAAGGACGTCGAGCAAACTTGATTGAGATGATTCTCGAAGACTTGAGGTAATTTTCAGTTATAAGATTGCCTAATTAATTATTTAATAAGTTAATTATTTAGAACGTTTTATATTTATTTAGGAGTCTAATTGTTCTTTGCTATTTTTTCGTATTATAGTGGTCGTCGTTTGAGTTGTACCCTTTGGGGTGAGTATGTTGATCAAATTCTAGCTTTCGAGAGTGGGCTCTCCGCGGAAACTCCCGTTATGATCTTGGAAATGTGTCGAGCAAAGGTCTATAGAGGTAATAACATGATTTTTCTTTCTGATTGCAGTTTTGTTTATTCGAATTGTAACTTTAATATTTCTTTTAATTTCTGCATATTATTCTGTTTTTAAATTCTATTTTCAAGTTCTGTTTCTAAAATCTGTTATTCTAATTGCAGTTTTATTTATTCGAATTGTAATTTAAATAAATTTTTTCAATTTCAGCATTTAATTCTGTTTTTAAATTATGTATTTAAATTCTGTTTTTAAATTATGAGAATTAAAACATTTATTAGCTATTTATTCTATTTTTTTAAATTTGGTTTATTAAAGTTGGATTAGTTTTGGAAGTTGATTTTGATACTTTGGGTTTATTTTGAAGATGGATGAGAAAACAATATATGATTTGACATTATTTATTATTTATGTGACTTAAAAATCTGATATTTTTGGGTTTTTAATTACTTAATAAACTCATTCTATTATTATTAACTTTTGTATTTAGATAATATTACAAATAGTAAATAACTTCACGTGAATGTATGTTGCTTCATCTTCTATAAGGGTAGTTTAAAAGATGGTTGCCTAATGTATGAGGGTTTTTTTGGGTAGTTTAAAAGATGGTTGCCTAACGTATAAGGGTTTTTTTGTGTTCGATTTTGGGGTAGTGTGTTTATTATCTAAGACATGAATTATTTATCTAGAGAATACATCAAATAGAACAATCTTATAAATTACAAACGTAACTAATATACACAAACACATACGCATAAATTAAATAAAGTATAGATGATTAAATGCATGCTCTATGATCATCTATTATATTAACCAATGAGTTATATAAGAAATAAACTAAAGAAAGTATATATTTAACGCATACTGTGATAATCGACGATATTAATGCCGGAAGTGTAATAAGAAAGTTAAAGTACAGGTAATGCATGCTCAAAAATAAACAAACAATGGTAATTAAGTAATTATGAAAATCAATTACTTAATAAAATTCAATTGTAATTAAGTAATTACGAAAATCAATTACTTAATAGAATTTAAGTAATTATTCGATCTTTTTTGATTGATGTATATGTTTTATTAGAATTTTAGAAGCTACCCTATTTCTTATTATACAAGTATTTTGAAAAAATAGAATATTAATTTAATTAAAAAATATATTAATATTTTGAAAGGTTGTAGATCATATATTTTCCTTAATATCCAAATTGTATAAACTCTTTAAACTTATTCAATTATTCAATTATTATGTACCCTATGAGATATTTAAAAATGGAAATGAATATTATATATTTTGCGGTGCAATTGTTAGAATTTTTTTCCTATTTAATAGAATCATGATCATTGAAAATTCTATTTAAAAGATAAGTTTTTATGGTTAAAGATAAGTTATATGGTTATCTCTTAACTATAAAATATAAAGATTTAATTCGTATCTTACTAATTTTTAAAGGATTTGTATTTTCTATTTTTAAGAATCCTAATGACCGAAGATTCTATTTAGAAGATAAGTGTTATGGTTATCTTTTAACTTTTAACTATAAAAATATATATTCGTATCTTTCATATTTAAAAACAGATTTGGCTAAAATATCTCTCCGCGTGCTTATATAAATTATCTATAACTAACCCTAACATCAAAAATTTACTGCCGCGTAGCCGACAACTTAGTAAGGTTTACACTATTATTAAAAGAACAAACACATATATATACATCTAAAAATAAACACATACATACATATGAAAATAAACACATAACGGATAATAATACATTTGGAGTAGCGCATTGGTAGTACCTGTTTTCCTGTCAACCCTTTAAATATGTTACAGGTATTTTTTTTATGCTTTAAGTTTAATATCATTATGAATCAGTCGTACCTGTTTTCCTGTCAACCCTTTAAATCTGCAGTTAGTAACTTACAGAAATTAGTAACATATTTAAATTGTTATTAATATGTTATTAAGTTTTTTTGAAAAACTTAAAGGAATCATGTGAATAAAGTTTTTTTTACCTGTTTAGCAGCAGTCCTATGAGTTGTATTTCCTGRGATTGTGTCTTTGYCAGTTTTCCTGAACCTGTGATGCAGCAATACACAGTTAGTATTAAATTGTATTTTATTAAGTATAGAATCTATTTGTATAATGTTAAGATGGACAATGTTGTACTTATCTTTTTTTACTTCTGTGTTTTTTATCCAGTGTACTATGTTCCCTTACCTGCATAATTAATGTAATAAGTTTTAGATTAAACATATAAAAATGAATATTGCACTGTATTTATAAAACAGTAAATTATATAATGCTATGTTCAAATGTTAGTTTTTAAAAGATATGTCTTCGTTCATGGCGTTGTTACACCTACTTAGACTCTGGACTCCATTCGGAGGCATTATCATACTACGATAGGTCATGCCAGGTTTCCAGACGATAAACTTTGACATATCTTTAAAAAAATAATTCAAGTTGTGAAAGTATGAATTGTATTATGTGCAGAAAATTTCTTTGTGTACTTATCTTCTTTCTGTTGATAGACTCTGTTGAGTAGTTATTGCTTGCCTCCTCCCTTTCCTGAGTAGCTTTTTCCAACATGAAAGTGAATTATGTCAAACTTCTTTAACTTAAGTAAATAAAAAAGCGATGAGATTACAACATTTGAACATAACATACTCAAGAGCAAAATGTTAACTACATACTAAAACAGAATAGCAAAGTTTACTTTGATGAACATAAATTGTTTATATAGTACATTGTTTTATGAAAACAACCCATATATCAACATATTACAGATTAGGGTTTCAGTGGTTGCATAAAAATTCCTGCATGCATAAACAACCTATAGATCAAACAGCATGCATAATATTATAAGGTAACATTAATCTGTATAAATTAAGAAGCAATCATCTATGTTTAAAAGTAAAAGATTTCTCATAAGTATTTTGCTCAGTCAATCATTAAAGAAAAAACACCAAACAATAGTAATCATACAACATTGAAATGCAACTAACTACAGTAAGTAATAACAGAATTAATTGTGATCGCACTCATAGCAAAATGTGAATACATTACCATACTAAAGGCAGACTGTGAACACATTAACATACATAATCAATTGTGGTCATACTCATAGCCAGATGTGAACACATTAACACACAGAATCAATTGTGGTCATACTTATAGCAAAATCATAAACACATTAAATATTTTTTATTAAATACAAATCAGATTTCAATATGACTCATAGATTAATCATACAGTGATTAAGCTAATCAATTCACTGCATGTAGATCAAACAGCATGTATACAAAAACCAACATCTGTACAATTTCAAAATAAAACAAAGTGGAAGGATGCATGTCAAAAATATTGTTATTAAAAACAGAACACATTACAGTATGCTTCATAGTTTGTAACTTTTCAGTGCTTAAGCTAATCAAACAACAAGCAGACAAAGACTCATATCTGCACAATTTAAAAATAAAACAAACCCTACTATATAATTGTACATGCATCAACCTGACAATTTATTTATTCTTTTTTCAATTAAAAAAAAAGATAATTTAATGAAAATGATAATTGCAGTAGCAATTTTTAAATAAACAAAGATGTAATGTATGAAAATGTTTTGCATGCGTTTGTTTTTATTTTATTTAATTTGTATATCAATCAAGATTTTCATACATAAGTGCATGTATATGAAATCAGATTTTAAATTGATGCTTTTACCTGTTTAAGATGGAAATCTGCTTGGATCCTTCTTTATTTTTTTTTTGGGCGCGTCCTTTAAGATTAGAATGTTCTACTGGATCCATCACCGGCAACCCTTCTTTCGTAAATAGAACCTCGAACGAAATCAAAATAAAACCACATAGAAAAACATTAGATTACAAAAAAATACCTGCTGAGAATGGATCTAACACAAATAAATTTTTGTAGTAGATCGAAACAGCCGAGACTGACTTTGAACCAGAGACTAGATTTAATGTTTTATTGCACTGGATCGAAAAATGTTTTATTACACTAGATCGAAACATATATGTAGTAGATCTAACACCAGAGACTGACTTTGAACCATATCAAAATATTTTTGTAATAGATCCAACCCGATATACTTATTTTGGATCTGATCTATAGAAATTTGAATAGATCTAATAATATTGACTGATTTTGACCCATATCGAAAATTATTTTGAAAAATTAATTAATGACTGATTTTACACAGATCGAAAATTATTTTGAAAAATTAATTAATGACTGATTTTACACAGATCGAAAATTATTTTGAAAAATTAATTAAACAAATGAGTGATTTTGTTCAAGATCGATAAAAAGTGATTAGTGAATTGTATTTGAAAAAATGAAAATGGTTCAAGAACCTGTACCTTATGTAGTGGCCTTGGAAGGTTTTGAGTTTCTGTGTATGAGCGGCGGAGTGAAGCAGGCCGCCGGGATGAGCAGCGGAGTGGAGCAGACAGTATTTCTGGACATGAGCGGTGGAGCATTTCTGGTGAGAAAAAGAAGATAGATGGGATGGCGAAGTAGTGGCGGAGATGAATTACGGTGTTGTGTGTTTGCGGTGTGGCTAGGGATCGGAGCGGTGGGTTTTGGTTTTGGTTTAAGCAGAGCGGCGGAGAGGATTTCATAGAATTTCAGCAGAGCGGCGATTGTAGGGTTAGGGTTGATGGGAGAAATGAGGCTGGGTGGCCGAAATTTTAGGGTTAGGCTATTTATACCTAGGGTTAATTCGACTGGTCTGATCGTGGCCGTTAGATTAAGTGTATTAAATTCTGACCGTCCAATGTTGGGTGGGTTGGTTTATGGGCTCAGATCCGGTTTGCATATTGGGCTTAGAAAGAATTCTAATTGGACTCTACTATTGGGCTTTCTGGGTTTATTTGGACTCAAAATAATTATTCTTTGGGTTGGATTTGATTATTCTTAATTATTAATCCAAGCTAAAAAATAATATTTCTAAATTAATTTTAATTATTTTAAATTTATATAAAATTTAAAATTATATTATGATGTTCTTAAATAAATATTAATGGTCGATTTTAAAATAAAAGAATTATGCGTTATTATATAGATTTCAGTTTTTAATTTCGAAATGTATGTTTATGTGTAGTATATATATATATAATTTATTAATTCTTAGTTGACATAAGATATTAGAATAATAATTTCGGATATTCCTTATAATTTTTTTTATATAATTTTCAATTGAAATAAGGTATTCGAATAATATAATTATTCATTTTTTATGCATATACTGAACGGATGTATGTGTATTTGTGTATTTGTATACATTTTATTAATTTTGAACTAAAAAAAGATATTAGAATAATATCTTATTATAATATTATGTTATTTTAATTGCACTATAATATCAGAATATTGGGCTTATGTGAATTTAAATTTGGACTCATATTAAATTATTCTTGGTTTGGATTTAATCACTTAAAATGTATTGAATTATTAATTAAAGTTTAAAATTTTATTTTATTTTATTTATTTATATAAATCTTAAAATTATATTATGATATTTTTAAATATATTCTAGCCATTGTCTTGGTTAGAATTAACTAACGTATAAAGAAGTATTTACTAACGTATGACCTCAACGTTCATGTACGTAGTGTGGATTCGATCTATAATTTATCAAGTGTGGATTTTTTATTTATTTCTCCCAATCTCTATCTCTCTATTTATCTATATTTTCACATATTAAATAATAATAAAGATAATATTAATACAACTTGCATTTCTATATTTAACTTTCTGCCCCGTGCATCGCACAAGTATAAAAAAACTAGTTATATACTTGATAACATAATTAATTATGTTTAATACTTTTTCCATTTATACTTTAATTACTAAATGTGCAGTAATTATTAGGGGAGTAGTTTGTATATATGTATATGGAGAAATTAAGAAACAAATTTGTTCGAATTAAATTCTTACTAATTATATATGTGGTAACATAATTAATTGTGTTTAATATGTCTTTCTATTTATACTTCAATTACCAAATGTGTAGTAATTATAAAGGGGCAATTTCTTATATTATTCATATATATATATATATATATATATATATATATATATATTTACACGTGATATAATCATATATACTTCCCCTAGTAACTTATTAAACTCCCTTTGACTCACGATTCATTTTGTTTACTTTTTAGGCATGTGATTTACTCGAAATTAACCCAATCATAAAATATATCAATTGCCTATAAACGTTTATACACGTGAAATTGAGTAAAACCCCTAAGGTATTGGGTAATTACAAAAAATAAAATAAAAAATATTTAGGGTTTAAAACTATCATGGCTTTTAGGTAAATACCAACTCCAAAGGGTAGTTTTTGCAGTTATCTAAAAATAATAATAATTAAAAAAAGTCATACACTAATCATAATTTTAACTCGATCAGTAAACTTTATGCTAGACAAAGAATTAGCAGAAACAACAACAAAATCAATAAAATGTAACTACAATGCTTAAAAGAAAAAAAAAGAAAAGGATGAGAATATGTGAGAAGCTTTTTAAGATTATTGTTTATCAGCTTTTGCTGGAGCTGCCCAATATGACTTAAATGCAAACAAAAGCTTTTCCCTTTCCAATGGCCCATCCTCATGATCCACAATCTGACTATCCCAGTTCAAACCATCTGCAATTCTCTTCACCTTCACCAACGTATCCACATCGTCCCATATAATCAAACTCCCTTCGGGCCTTCAAATTCGATCCATCTCTAACATTATATCCTCCATTTCACACCTATAATGCAACACTAAAATCTCTCAATTGCCTTCAACATTTGCTTTGATTGATAAGTTCTAGTAAATAATATCCATATTTTGGCTAAAACAATTGTAAATTACATAAGAAAAAATCCAAATAAAGAAATGAAGAAAAAAGTTTTTTTTTTCATGAAGTGCAAGGAGAGAGTGAGAGAGGAGAGAGGGTAGCATTTTAACCCTAGTTTCTTAGAAAAATGAAATTAAAAGAAAAATATTATTTATACCTAGGCCAAAAATCCCCAAAAGTAGCATTTTAACACAAACCACCATAAGTTGACAACTCAACATCTGGATCTATCAAGTGATGACACATGTGATCCGAACGAATGACTAGCTGACACATAGGCTAGGGTGTCAACAATATTAACAAATAGGGTGGATAACTTGAAAACTGAACTTTATTATTTTTATATCGTTTTTAATTTATTTCTAACTTGTCTGCCATTTCTTGAAATTTCTCTTCTGATTCAAAATCGTGGTGTAATTATACCGTAATAATTAGTAAAATGAACCCTATTTTTTATATTATTTTCAACTTGTTTATATGCCATAATAATTGGTAAAGTGAACTCTCTTGTTTTTATATTATTTCTAACTTATTTTTAACTTGTCTTTATATCATAATAATTATGAAAGTGAACCATGTTATTTTTATATTGTTTCTAACTTATTTATATATCCTAATAATTGCAAAAGTGAATTTTTTTTATAATGTTTCTAATTTGTTTTTATACCTAACAATTTGGAAAGTGAACTTTCTTATAATATTTGTTTCTATATGGTTTCCAATTGGTTACTATGCCTAATAATTGAGAAAATGAACCATTTCAAAAATATATGTTTTATATGATTTCAAGTTTGTTTCTATACCCTAATAATTGACAAAGTAAACTCTGTCAAAATATGTATTTTTACATGGTTTTCAAGTTTGTTTTCAATTAGTTTCTATACCTGATCCAAACTTTTGTGCACCCTGTTTTAAATGAATTAATTTAAAAGCACGTTAGTTTGCTCGCAAGAGTACGAGGTAACTGTAGGGTGATAAGTTTGACTCGAGTCGTATCTCTCGAGGAAACAACTGTTAGGTCTTTCGGATGTTTTTCTCAATTTACGAATTAAAGTAAAATACATGTACAATTGGGGTTTTGAAAGATATTGAGTTGATCATTATAAACTAAAGAAATAATTAAACTAAGGCTAATTAAACTAATTATTCTAACTGGATTATCAACTACGAG
Source organism: Phtheirospermum japonicum (assembly GCA_014905375.1). Taxonomy (NCBI): domain Eukaryota; kingdom Viridiplantae; phylum Streptophyta; class Magnoliopsida; order Lamiales; family Orobanchaceae; genus Phtheirospermum; species Phtheirospermum japonicum. The sequence continues at coordinate 902,823 of BMAC01000147.1, read as the reverse complement.
CAATAATTATACTATCAATAATACGCAGCCATAAATTAAACCTAATTAACGAATCTAAGATCATAAGCATAAGAAATTACCACTAAGCAATGAATCATAAGAATCTAAGAACGAATAACTAAGCATGAATCAATCGCATAAGTAAACTAAAGTAATCCAATATCCAATATCAAGCATAAAACGAATAAGCTAATTAAACTAGTTCTAGCATTAACTAATAAATTAACTACCAAATTAATTAAGAGTTTAGAAAACTTATTGTAACTACTAAAAGCAGTAAAAAGATCCAGCTATTCCGGAGTTTGAACGTTGATCTTGGGCGAAGATTGAATCTCGAACTCGAATTCGATGTTTTGGACGCGTTGTTCTTCGATCCCTGATCTCCGTCTTCAAATCTCGTTATGAGATGTGGAATTATTGTTATTGTAAGCTATGGAACCCTAGGTGGTCGTGTATTATGTGTCTCTGGTGTCTCTCTTCT
>BMAC01000147.1:857188-874972 GCA_014905375.1 Phtheirospermum japonicum | reverse complement strand
AGATATATGTGAACTTATATTCAGGCTGACTTCCTTATAACAATTCAATTGTTAATGAACTTTCGTAAGTGTATAAATCATATGATTAATTCAGAGAAATCCTTATATATTGTAAACGATTGGACATAGCATTTATATTGGCAATATTTAATTTAATTTCTCAAGAGAAATCAATTAAATGATTCATATCTATGTTTGGCATATCTATATTTATGTAGATAAATTAAATATATAGATGAACCCAAATATCTTGTTTAATCGATTTGTATAACCATTTCAATTCATCTATATATTTAATTTTCTCAATAAAATTAAACGATTCATATCTATTTATCAGGAGAAATTATTTATATTTAATTGTTATACGTAGCTTTTATGAAAATTTTGAGTGAAGTATTTATAAATATTTATAAATGTATGATTTATCTTTATCTTTTTAAATTAATATTGAGATAAATTAAATATATAAATCTATATATGTATTTAAATGTTTTTAAATCATTAATTTACCAATATCTTAAGTAAGACATAGTTATATTTTTGCCCTAAAAAAACGCATTAATTTAGTAAATCAATGATTTTATTAATTAAATTATATTATTTTAAGTAATGATTAAAATATAGTTTAAGTAATGCATAGTTTATAATTCATACTACGTGTAATTAATAAAATCTTTAATTTACAAATATATTAATTAAGGCATATTATATTTTTACCCCAAAAAACGCATTAACTTAGTTAATCAACGATTCATTAATTAAATTATACTATTTTAAATAATGATTAAAATATAATTTAAGTAACATAGTTTATAATTTATATAATTAAAAATCTAGTTTTCAAATTTAACAGTATAATTTGCAACAAATTAATATTTCTTATAGTTATCTTAAAAAAAAAAAAATAGGYATCAACGGTTTTTCTGTTTAAACAGTTAACATGATGTTGCAAAATAAAATTAAAAACAAACAAAAAAAGGATATAATCAAACTCAAAATAAAGAAACCATATTATCTTCGCGGGAATATGTAATCCAAATCCGCTTATTCATAGCATGTTCAGGTTGCAAATAAATAAAAAAAGTCTATAAGAGATATAATCAAAGAGGTTATTAAGATTGGAATCAATTATTTTGATTGAGTTCCAATGTTTATAAGCATGATATATATAATAATAATTCATAAGGATGTTTATGTTAATATCAACTAATATGGAATAACATAAATATTAATATATTTAACTTCAATTATTTTGTAAAGTCAATTTATTACTTTATTTTTTATTAACTTCACTCTAATTATAAAGGTAAAAATATCATTTCTATATACATATTAGAAAGGAAAATAATTGAAATTAATAAAATCAATATACATAATGGTATTCGGCATATATAATAAAAGGCAGATATAATAGGTGTAACTATATATAGTATGAAATATATTCGGTAAGAAAAATAAAAGCAATTTAATGAAATATGTTTTTACTATGATTAACACCCATGCATATCATACCAATTTTAAGGCATACATGTATTTGGAATATCTTAAAAAATAAGGCATACATTTTTGTCTGTTTTTACTATGATTAACAGTGCCTTAAAATTTTTTGAAGGCATATGTGTATTTGGGCAGATCATACCAATTTTGTTGATGATAATAATTAATTGCGTCCAAATATATTCGGCATAATCTTTTAATAAAATTTTTTATAGTATCATACCAATTAGTATTTTTTAATACCAATTTACAATATTTTATCTTAATAAAATATATTTATAATTTTTTAATATATTAAGGAAATATGTTCGGAATAATTTTATTTTTATAGTTTATTCAGAGAAATCTGGTTTTCCTTTTAAGATTCCTAAAATTAAGATAAATYCATTTTTCCTTAATAAAATTATAAATTTATTTTTCCTTAATAAAAATATAAGATTTCTATAATTCTGTTTTTCATAAGATTTGTAGAATTCCGATATATATGGTATTATAATACCAAATATAGCAGCGTGTAAGATTTAATTACTTTACCAATATCTTAATTATTAAAATAGCTTTTCCTTAAAAGTATAAATCCATTTTTCCTTAATAAAACTATAAGATTCCTATAATTCTGTTTTTCATAAGATTCTTAGAATTCCGATATATATGGTTGTATGATTTGAATTGCGATATATACGGCGATATATTTATATTACTACAAATATTTACTTATTCCTATCATTAATATACGTATGGATAGTAACATAAAATAAATAAGCCTAGTCATTATTTTAAGTATATATTAAAATGTAATTTAATTAACGCCTAAAATCTGTTTTTCCTGATTCTTATAATTCAGAAAAGTCCATTTTTTCTTAATAAAATTATAAGATTCCTAGAATTATGTTTTTACTATGATTAACAGTGCAGATCAATATTTTTATTTTTATAGTATATTCAGAGAAATATGTTTTTCCTTATATGATTCATAGAATTCAGAAAAAATTCTTTTTCCTTAACAAAATTATAATGAATTCCAAATCTGAAATAATGGATTCCAATTTCATTCAACAAATTGAAAAACTAAAATAGAAAAAAGATAGAAAAACTTTTGGGTTCAACTGTAAGATGCTGAACGTTTGATCAGAATTTCATTTGATATGTAATAAGATAGAAAGAAAAAGTATGCATTCATATAAAGATGGTAGATTGTTCTACAATTAAATAAATCATTAGATCAAAACTATTTTTGAAACAACTACAATAAAACCCAAACAAAATGAAAATTCGGACTAAAAAAAAAAAACATTTGAATGAAAAAAAATTCAATAAAATCTTCCATCTCTATTGCAACTTTAAGATGCTAAATTAACGATCTGAATTTCATTTGATTTGCAATAAGATAAAAAGAGAATTTTCTCACATTCATATAAAGATGGAAAATATATTCACCAATTAAATAAATCATTCGATAAAAAATTGCAGATTTATATAAAAAAAAGAGCGGATATTAACTGATAAAAAATATAAAATAGACATCAGAGGAAAATAATATTAACTGGTACCATCCAAAAATTGCAGATCTATAAATTCCAATCGCAGATATATTTCTCCAAGTGTTTGGAGATCTGCAAAAATAATTCAGAATATTTTTGATACAAATTAGTTTGGTATCAAAAATGATTGAAAAGTTGAAATAGAAATTTGACTATGAAAATTGAAATAGAAAACTCTATGATTACAAATGAAAAGAACCAAAACTCAGATCGAGAAAACCTACCGAGGAAGAAAACGGAAATGTGAGAAATGGGCTATTAAAAACTTTGCGGTAATAGGTGAGAATAAATAGAAGGACAGTAAAATAAAAAAGGAAGATTTCATGGGCGGGAAACCCACTATTTTTCATGAATTGTTTCTCTCTCCTGCCAAACTCCCTCTTTATATATATATAGATATATAGATATAGATATAGATTAGATGAATTTTTCTATAGAATCAGATAGGGCTCCATTACGGAGCCCTATACAACACATGGCATTCATCCCACGTGCATTTGTAAAAAAAAGAAGGAAAAATAAAAAAGAAAAAATGATTAAGGGCTCATATTAATGCCATGTTATTTATAGGGCTTTATAATGTAACCCTATCTGGTTCTGTAAATGAATCGAGATATAGATAGATATAGATTATGTAGACAATGGCCAGGGGTGATTAAGTTCCATTATTGTTCTAATATTTAATGTGATTTTAAACCTTTTTCTATAAATACATGTTAATTCTTCCAAAAATCATTATCGTTGCAGCTTATAATTTTCTCCCTGTTCAAATTACAGAAAGACAACATGCTTCCACCCTAATTATCATAAGCTTAATTCCAATTTATATTTTTAATAGTTTTGAGCAGTTAGAAGCCTTTTTTTCTCTCTCGAAAAAACAAGGCTTTATTTGGTAATTAGAAGTTTGAGGTAAAATCAATTATTTAGACACAATCCGGAAGATTTACTAGTCAAATCATTTAATTAGATGTTTTGATAAACAAAATTCTGAATTAACTGTTTTGGTTCAATACGTAAGTTTTGAATGTGAGTTTTTCAACAAGAGATTATTGAAAAATGGATTTAAATGATAGTTTTGTCCTTGCAAAAAATATGATATATTCATCATTAATTTACATACAAGAAGTTTTTGTGAATACTTTATTTATTAAATAATAGTACTAATTATCAAATGTAAATTTAATATATTTGAATATTAGCTACGTAAGGAGTTCTTATATATGATGATTTTCAAATAAGGACTTTTTTGGTTGTAAATATTATTTTAAAATAGTAAATATATTCACCATATAAATATATATTGTTAACAAAATAAATTTTCAATAATAAATTGAGTCAATGTTATTATTGATCATTTTACACAATTATCTACCAAAAGTTTATAGTATAATTGTTTAGTGGAGCTATCTAACACAGTCAACTATCAACAAATGTAATCACCTATGAACTATTTGATAATTGGCAAACAGGCACACAGGTCCAAGTCTTGTTTACAATTCTTCTAAATTTGAGCATCCACATATTTGTTAATGCTGTTGACACTCTGGTGTATATGTTAGTTTGTGGTTGCCTATAGTAATTCGGGTTAAAATATTCTTTTTTTTTAGTTTTTTTACCCAGGCATAAATAAACATTTTCATTCGTTTAAGTCCCTTCGTAGAAAATTAGGGTTTGTCCTAACTATTTTTTCTCTCTTCCTCGCCCAGTTGGAACAACCTTCATTTTAGCGCAACTTCTCCACAAAATCCCCCAAAACATCATCTTCCGATGGTAGTTGCTTCCCCTAACCCTTCTTCACCGCCAACCCACTATATTTGCGCATCCCCTAACCCTTGATCGACGTACGGCAGCAGATTAATCCCACCAAAGCTTACTCAATCGAAGCTCCATCTCTGGCGTCGGACCTCAACGGAACACCATAGACTCAGATCCTACGATTGAATCGCCGATATATGCAACACCATTATGCACAAGGTTTATAAGCTTCATATTTATTTCAATTTATTTTGTTTCGATTTACATAAATCAAATTATATATCACAAATTATTTTTATTTGATTATGTCGTTGGATATATTTTTTTTTGGGCGACCTACAAATTTTATTTTATGAATTTGTTGAACGAAGTGAAAGTTAGATCCAAAAAAATTCAAATAATATTTTTTCTTTGATCTGATTTCGTATTGTATAATTATTAAATTTTGTATAATAACCGATTTAATTTGAATATAATTTTGATTTATATTGGTATGTTGCTTAATCATTCTTCATGGGTTTTGCGCGAAAATTAATATTTTTGTTGTTGGCTAATATTGGTACTTCCAATTTTCAGAGAACAGTTGTTTGACTTCTACGTGTCCACTGGGCATAAGCCTCGGGCAATCAATGTTTTACAGGTTAGTTCTTTTAACTGTTTTGCATTTTGTTGTGTTAATATAATGCCACTGTGTGATAATTGATTTCAATGGCAGGGATGGTGTCGGCGATGGACTGTTTAGCCAAGTTCTTTTGCATGAGTTGGACGTGATCAGGAAGGTATACTTAGTTTTTTTTAATCGTTGTTGACCTTTAGAGTCCTCTGTGTATTTTTCCTTTTAATTGTGAACTCCATGGTCATATTCAGGCCTGTAAGAGCCTCAGTGAGACATATTTGCCAAGAATCACTTTTTTGGTGGTTCAAAACAGACACCACACCCGTTTGTTTCCTGCAGATCCCCACAACCACAATAATGGTAACATCTCGCCAGGTGCCAATTCTGAACTTTATTCTGTTTTTTTTTGCCTTTTTTTTTTTTTGTGTGTGTGCATCCTAATTCTAGATAATGCATTTGTGATTAGGTACGGTTGTTGATAGTCAGATATGCCATCCGAGTGAGTTTGATTTCTACCTCTGTAGCCATGCAGCAGTTCGGGTAAAATTGCCTTTTTTTTTAAACAAAGCTGGATCAATGGATCTTCAAATCTAAAATAACAAGTGGTTAAATTTCAATTTCCATTCAAATAGTTTTCTCAAACCTTCTCATCACATTCAAATCCTAACATCGAAATTCAACTTCCACTTTTTTCTGGAGTTTATGGATAAATTTCGTGTACGAGAATTAGTGATATTCTAGATCGATGTCATTTTCCCTGTTTTTGCACAGGGTACTAGCCGCCCGATACATTATCATGTGCTGTTCGATGAGAATAATTTCAGTGTTGTCAATCTTCAAATGCTGACTTACAGCCTATGTTACATGTATGTCTTACTCTCTTGGATTTCAACATGTCTTTATTTCATTGGCTTATACTTTCGAGGTTTGTGAATAACTTTATTATGAAGTGCAATTTATTTGCAATTTTGGCTAGATCTATTTGCAATATATATTTCCAATCATTTCTTCTGTGATGTAGGAATTTATTCTGATGTTCGGTTTAAATATTTGGATCTCACCTCTGATTTTCTTCATTCGCCGTTGCAGATACCACCTCTGATTTTCTCCACAAACAGATATTCTTTTACAGTAAGGGTAGTATTAGTTTAGCTTTGAGTTGGCTAGGGTAGTATTTTGTACTGGTTTAAGAGTTTCGGTCAGTTGATAATATGGATATTTTGTCTTATGGATGATATGTTGGCATTTTCGATTAAAAAAAGAAGATATTCTTTTACAGACATTGTTGTTGATCTGATTAATCCCCATCGCAGGTGTGGTGGTGCTATTGGATCTGTGTGAGTTTTTATCACAATCATAAAAATTGGGTTTTATTTTATATATTTGCTTTATCCAAATCATAAAATATTTTCGGATAACTTAATTAGATTTAGATTTACTTTCTTTTAGAAATAATTTGAGAAACAATAATATTTTTTTTTATATAGTTTCACATATTTATTTGTTTTTATTTTTATAATAAAATATAGTTTCACATACTACTTTTATTTCTTTTAATTTCACGTTATTTGCATTTTTTTTTTTTTTGCAGATTATATCTTCGGATTCAGCAACGAATAAGAAGATAAGTGTTGTTGATTTGATAGATGTCGACAATCATGATGTTTATTTTTAATCAATATTTGTCTATTCTTAATTCATTCAATTTTTTTTTTGGATTTGTTTTTATATATTGGATCTTTTTTTTTTTTCATTTTCGTTTCATGGGATGGCTTAATATTTTTATTTTATATAAATTACTTTTATCTATTCAGATTTAAATATTTTTTCTTTAGTCTGAAATTTTTAAAATTTTATTTTTTGGTAATGTACTATCGGGAGGTTGTGTGAACGGAATGGTGAGTCAAAGTGAAAATGACGTTGTGGGGTCGGGGCCTGATGCGAAGGCTCATTTCGACGATGTCTCTGTTCAGATTCCGGATACTGCCCATCTGATTAGCCAAAGTATTATTTTTCATCCTGTGCTATACACACCTCTATACTTATTGAACTGAAATTTAACTAAAATCATCCTGTATTTTTTTAAAAAGTTTTCGATTTAGTCCCTTGAGCTTTCATAAAATTCCAATAATGCCTATGAAATCACAAATATAGAAATTGGCCAAGAACCTTAATTTTTGTTGAATGGAGAACTAAAAATATGGAACTAAATTTGCCATGTACCCAAATTTATGAGGTCCCATATTTGTGAGATTAATTAATTTTCTGTGTTTTCAGCTTGAGACTAATAGTTTTAAGCATTGGGAAATGGAAGAGATGCCGTTTGAAGATCGAGAATTTCATAGACTTCAGAGGGTTAAAAATTATCGGATGATTTTTATTTTTTTAAAATGGAAAAAATGACTTTTATTTTTTCCACCAGAAGTTGAGAATCACTTTCCGGCAGAGTTTGCAAACACTCGCTAAATAAGATACGAGTTCAGTGAGAGTTAGACTCTTTGCCATAATCAGATAAGGTTAAGATTTAACTGACATTTGAAAACTATAAACTGACATTTGAAAACTATAAATATAAACATGTTTTTCATTAGTTGATCCCTTTAGAAACTACCACCATGATAACTTCTCTGCAAATCAAATCAAATACCTAAACGCCCGAATTTCCCAAATCATCACTTTTATCATTTTCTAAAAGATTCTGCTGATTGCCATTTAATGGCCTATTTTGCTGCTGTTGCTTTTCAATATTCATTTTATGAAGATTCCATTCCATTTTCTTCAAGTAACTGATCTTGAAGGAGTCCCTCAGCCTCATAGATAGCCATAGATGCATCTTTTGGGGTAAAAATAAATAAGGAAAAAAAAGAAAGAAAAGCAAAATGAAGGGTTTTCGAGTTTGTGAGTTGGGTTTCAAAAACTAAGATTATCAGATGATAATAATCTCTCCTTTTGATTTACTATGTTAAAAAAAAATACAGGTTTATTAAATGATACATTGTTTACAATATTGATTTACAAGAGATAAATAATAGATTTGAATGTTTAATCCGTCCACCTATTTTTACACGTGGTTTAATTTGAATGTGATTTGAATTTCAACAGCGCGTTGAGCCCAAACGCCACCGATAAGAGTGTCTTCACTTTGGTGGACCGCCGTCGCACCTATGCAAAAACCTTCTTCAATTTGATCTTCCACATCTAAATTAATTCTGCTATTTGCTCAAATAAATTAATTAATTAATAAAGTTAATTCTGCTAAAAAACACTCTTTTCTGGGGGAAGGAGAGTGCGTCTAATTGCTTTTGCCTTTTTGTTTGAAGACATTTATTTACGGGACTTCTTATCTAAAGTCGTAAGCCCGTTGGTTCCGACATTTATTTTCAAGATTAATGTAACAACTTTTTAGATTTTTACTTATAATATTATGCAATCTGCATGCTGATTTGATATAATCAAACTTAATTACCAGACGATAAGATTGTATTATTATTATTATTATTATTATTATTGGTATTTATGCTTTCTTTTTGTTTTGTCAAAAAGTATATATGAATATCTTGGAAAAGGAACAAACTTTATGATATTAGCAAAAAGTATATATGAATATCTTGGAAAGACTTTATAATATTAGCGTTTGTGATGGTCATGTCATAAAAGGTTGACTTATTATTATAATATTTTTTTATTTATAAAAAAAGAAGAGGTTTTCAAGGAATCATAATTATGGATATTTATTCCAAATTATGTATGCTAGACCTTTTAACACTTCAATGAATTGCGATGACTAATTGATTTAATTGGTTATTGAATAAATATTATTTATTTGTATTTTAAGGAAAATAACTAATTTATATAGTTGAAAGGTTAATTGAATATCTTGATTGATATCTAGATATTTTATATAAATTGAAAAATTTATACAATTTTAGATAATATATTAAAACTAATTATAATGTCTAATCAACCTAAGGAAAAAATTATTAATTAACGTAATAATTAGCAGTCGGGTTTTTGGTAGTGATTATCAAGTTGCCAAATATTCCAAAATGACTGTTAATCTATGAGTAAATACATATAATGAGAGGAACAACCATTATAAATTTAAAGATATAGGGACTATACATAATTAATCAACGTATATTTACATGTATATATATCTTCCATCATTACATACTATATGTCTCTCTATATAAATCTATATTTCACTTCAACTATCATGTCTACAAAGTTATTCCACTTTTAAAAGTACAAGTAATCATTCTTTATAAATATTTATTAAAGCTAATTTATCTTATTAATGGCCTTTTTTTGTTGTTGTTGTGTGGTTTCTTGGTTATACAGGTTTCTGTATCAAATTGATATCAACATTCAGCCCCAACATGCAATCAATAAGAGATTTTGGTTAACATGCTCTGATTTACACAGTTTGGTGCGATGAGTTTTTCCTATATCCTTACATGTTTATTAGTATAATTGTTTATTTCGGAATGCTTCAAAAATATGACTTAAAAGATTATTGTTTGTTTTCAACCAAATCTGATGTATTAAATAATTTAGTTTAAAAAATAACTTTTCAATGATTTCACATATTATATTTCCCTCAGAAGTGATGCCAATATATCCATTATTTATTTTTGATATCTTTCCAATATTGAGTCTCTAATGGTAATTATAAATTGTATCTGCCTGTAACTTATTTATTGGAAATATATTGATTTATTTACTCAAGGGGATGAAAGAGTATATCTTAGTTAACGAGTACTTGGTGTCTATTCTTCCAAGGGATGAAAGAGTATATCTTAGTTCTGACACCATTTGCAAGACATATGTGAATGGAGAGGCAGAACATCAAGTGTACTCGGTCGACTTTCTAAACACAATAAAGTGGTCAGGGATTCCTAATCATATTTTGAAATTGAAGATTAGAGTTCCGGTTATGTTGAGTCGAAACATGGATCAAGTTTCGGGATTATGCAATGGTACAAGATTGGTCGTTACCCAATTTGGAGAACGCATTATTAAAGCAAAGATTCCTTCATTAACTAATATTAGAATGAAGGTCTATATTCCACGTATGACATTGAGTCCATCGGATAGAAGAGTCCCGTTTAAATTTCAGAGGAGATAATGTTCACTTAATGTCTGTTTTGCAATGACTATAAACAAGAGCCAAGGTCAAACTCTATCCAATGTTGGTTTGTGCTTATCAAGACCTGTTTTTAGTCATGGCCAGCTCTATGTCGCCATCTATCGGATGAAAAGTTGTAAAAGATTAAAATTCTTATGCTGCGACGACGATGATAACATTGTTAGTAAGACATCAAATGTTGTGTACAATTTTTTTTCTTTCAAAACCTCAAGTGAACATTTTCTTTATTGCATGAACAATTTAATTTCCAATATTTAAAATTTGTTTTTTCAATTTTGTTTTATTATGTATTTATTTCGTTCTGCCCGCGTAATACGCGGGTGTCTACACTAGTTGAATATAAAAGTAGTTCGGAGTTCTTTTCACCCGTGTACAAGAGTACACATGAATTGCCAAATATTAGTAGAGGATGAGTTATTGAGTAATTTACCAGTACAGTGGGAGCATTTTCTTCGCTGAAGGTGCACTACGGAATATTATAACCCTAATTGTTATAGGGAATTTTTATGGTGCCTTCACGTCACCATTTTTCAATTAATGAAATACATCAGACTAAGTTTAGATGTGTCATATTAAGAAACCAACGATTGTAAATGTAGGATGGGGTGAGGGCATGGTGGCGTGAAGGCGCCGTAGTTATTTCCACTATTATAAGCTTAAATCTTTTAATTAATCTTGGTATTTTAGTTGCATGTTCAATATTTCAACATTTAACTAAACGTTAATTTGTTTGCAATTGAATGCTTATTATATTTACAGAATGTGATCAATTAGATACTCATTAAAAATATTAATGATTTTGATAAATCCAAATCTATTGGTTACCAAAAATATGGGGTACTAACCTCAAAATATGAGATCCGCGACCTGAAACAGCTTCCGTATACGTCACAGCGATTTGCTAAGCCTCCGAATATCCTCCTGGCGACCTAGCTGGTCCTGCAAAACAGCACCTTCAAGCGGGTCGGAGTTCAAACCCGCGAAGGCCCTCCGATACTTAAGTCAAAATCAAGTTGTAACTCAAAGAAATATTTCAAGTACAACCAAGACGAAAAGTAAGATACCCCTAACTTCAATTTTAACCCCCCTTTTATAGAGATAAGAGAAGTATTCCCCAAACCAAGGGTTTCCTTCTCCCTTCACAATCCCATAAGTACCACAACACTAACTCAGAATTAGAATTCCCCCTATAAGCTAAGTTCCCATAAACAATAAATCTCTTACCTTAGTAGGCCTCGGCCTATTATTATCTCCATATGATCCGCCAGGACTCCATAAACCATTCACATTAAGCCCACAGGCTTGATATTCACATAGCCCATAACCGAGCTTAAACACTATAAAAAACATAAGAGGTCGCGATCCTATATGAGAACTCATCCTCATACTCCAGATCGCTACTCTTATTAATCAGCTCGCCCACTTCTTCAAAGAAACCATTCAGCTTGCTCACCTCCTGGAAGAACACACTTTCCAAGAAATGAGGTCGCTTACCACAACTACCTTCATATATCAAATAATATTACGTATGGACATTTTAGTCCGTATCAGCTAGTCCCCCATGTTCCAGCTGATTGAGGTATGAAATCAGGTAGGACATGTAAAACAAAATAAAAAAATTAAAACCACTAAAAACATCAATAAAGTATAAACACATAAATAAATCACTATTTCACCTTACCAAACCGTATTTCAGAATCACACAGCTCGGTAAATCGAGCTATAATACTGAATATCCCACTGTAAGTTACCAAATATATCTGCGACCTGCAAAAATTCAGCTCACTGAGTTCGCTTCTTTTGAGATAGCATGATCACCTCACGAGGGACGACCTACAAGTCCCCAGACCAAGTCCCCAAACTATATATATGACGACCTGAAACCACACAACTTTTATCCGACGACGTGAAATCATATTCGGACTTAATAATTTCAAAAATATAATCATAAACATCCTTAAAATTCAAAACACAACTTTATCCATCCCATCCCTTTTTAAGTTTCATTAAATGCAGCCTGACATCGTGTCGGGCACGTGTCACCTCTCCCTTTTCTCGTAGTATAATAAACCCAGTGGGCCCAAAACAAAAGGCCCAAAAGAAACCTACCAACTCCCACTCCAATCTGTCCTATCAGCTTTCTCACCAGCCCCCATAAAAAAACCACTTCGTCTTCCCCACTTGTTACTTTTCAGAAATTTCAAGCAAGCAACCACCATTTTCGCTCTGCAACCAAAACTTGCCAACCAGCAGGTCTTCGAAAAATTGTCAACAACACACTGTTCCTCACCGACCTCCACAACTCTGAAAATGTGTAAGTCCCCAGATCCCCTTCTCTTTTCTATAATTTAGTCATACTGCTTACACAAATATTGCATCTGCTGAGTTGCTGTAATCTTGTGTTATTCCCCGCCCTCTGTATTGTTTGATTTATGATGGAATTAGCATCCTCCAACCCCAATTCCCAAAGTTCTAGCCTTTCTCCCGATTCAAACCCCAGTGTGAACCCTTACATTCTTACTAGGAGGCGAAAACAACACCCCTCCCCCTCCGACCTTCGTGGCGAGCCACAGGGAGACGTCGATTGGTCAGAAATAGAGGCCCAAACTAGGGTTCATATGGATGCCCAGGCTTCTCTAGAAAACATTTCCGAAGATTCTTTCCCCACCCCTCTAGCCCTTATCAGCATACCCGAGGGCATTCCTGTAGTCAAACCTACAAAACCACCACCCTGCGAACACTTCTTAGAAAATCCGATGACCGTAGCTCGTGCCATGAAAGCTACCGACCTACCCCCTTCAACCCTTCTCACCAAAGAAATCAAAGACAATTACAAGCTACTCATTGACCCGGAAAAACTTGATGAATTCAAACAAACCCTTAACCTTCCTCACACCGCCGAACTGATCCTACCCGACATTCTACACCTAGATCCCATGAAACCCTCTCCGAACCACATAACCCTTTTTGATGCACTGCTCAGGGCAGGATTTAGATTCCCAGCCCATTCATTTTATGTTGAGATTTCTCACCTGTACAAAGTCTCCCCTTTACAACTAACCCCCAACTCCATGAAATTTCTGGCGGGGTATATTATCTTGTGTAAATACTATAACACCCAGCCCGATCCAAGTTTTTTCCAATTTTGTTTCCAAATAAAACATCAACAATACTCTTTCTACCTTGCTTCTCGCTCAGGCCAATCTTGCTTTTTAATAAACCCTTCCAATAAAATCCCCGAGTGGAGAAGGAATTTCTTCTTCATCCATAATACAGCGGACTGGCCTTTTCTGACCGAGCTACTATACCATACCCCCAAACAACACAAACAACCCACTCCCAAACATTGCCCAGTTTTGTACAAAAAATACTCCAACCAGCTCGCGGAATGGAGCAAACGCCCTTTTGACGTGGTGCTGCTCACCAGTCGATCTGATATTCTCAGGTATGTGGGCATCGACTCCCGTCCAGTCGAACCAGATCTTGACCTTAACGAATCTGAGTTTGGTAGGTTTCCCAAGTCTTAAAAAATTTACATCAGCCCTTTTTGCTAAAACTAAATAATAACATTTCTTCTTACAACTGCAGTTGCGTTCATCAACATTTGTGCCGCAGCTCGCTCTGAGACAACCAAAGAACAACCTTCTCCACAGCCCGCAGCTGCTCCAGTGTCTTCTCCAGCTGATGTAGATGAGGCACTGCATCAGGCTTTCGGGACCGGCACTGAAGACGATGACGTGGAGGAAACTCCAATAATAAAGAGATTTCAATAGGCGAAGGGGAAACGTCCCGTGAAACCGGCTGCCAGAAGTCCAAGCCCTCCTGGGCCAAAACGCCGTCGCCTCCAAAAGACCCATGCTGCAACTTCCGCCAGCTCACCCGACCTGAGCAAAGGCCTAGCTCAATGTGACAACGCCAAGGAAATCCAGGCCTTTCTCAAAGAACTCATAGCCAAACAGGTAGACCTTGAAAAAACTCTCTCTCTAAGACAACTCACACTTGCCAACTCTTACCGAATTTTATAATGCAGCTGAGTGTTTTACATGTAATTGTTGTGTTTTTCTCATTTTTTTTAATTAGGGTTTTATATTATTTTTGTTAGTTCTTGAGTTGGTTAGCTAAGTTTTTAGGTTACTTTTCTTATTTAAGGATTTTTTGTGTTCATTTGTTGATTTCTTGATTAAAAAGGGGTTAAAGGGTTTTAATTAAAGGTTTGGTGAAATTCTTGAGTTTTTATGTTGAAATTTCCTATTTTAAATAGTGGAGGCATTTAGGACCAAAGTACAAGCCAAGTCGATCCAAGACATGCCAACTCATGCCAAAAAAACTAGCTCCAAAATGCCAAAACCTTCTGGAATGGTTGTCAAGGCACGCCACGTCGCGCCAAGGAAAGCCTGGCCACGCCAGTACAAGCCAGAGCAAGCCAGGATCTGCCAAGCATGGCGCTTGCCCAGCGCGCCCAGCTGCCGAGAGCCAAGGCCTGCCAGCCTTGTCCTGCCAAGGGACTGCGCCCAGCTACCGAGAGCCAAGGCCTGCCAGCCTTGTCCTGCCGAAGGACTGCTCCCAGCTGCCGAGAGCCATCACCCAGCAACGCCCATGACCGAGCCACCTTGAGCCATCCTAGTCAACACTGGTCAAATTGGGTCAAACCCGGGATTTTAAAGGCTTWAAGGTCAAATTGGCCCATTTTAACCCAAAAATTAACATTGTATAAATAGACTAGAACTCTCATTTTGTAGATCATCACTCAAATCTCCCAAACTTGATGTGGGTTTTGGAATATTTTCTCTCTCTTGTTCTTAGTTTAATTTTGAAGCTTGCCTTGGGTTTGTAAGCTCAAGATGAATCCAAATACKCCTTTGGATTTTTAATTCCTTRCAATTTAAATCAAGSTTTWGRATTCTYAATTTAATTCTAGTAAGCTTTCCTTTTAATTTCAAGCTTTGTTCTTCATTYTCATGCTTGTTCTTCATTTAWGCWTTTTGTCTTAGCTACTTGATTTCATGATGAAACTTGTGAATTGACTAYGGATTCTAGTTGAGTGACACACCTAGGCTATAGATCGGGTCCTTGATCATCATGACTTTGAGTTTTACTTATGCTTTATTTTGAATTAAATTTTCATGCATGGTTTTAAATTGAATTCTAGATCTACTCTTCGTTTCTCGTTATTTTTCCGAAAGATTTGAACTTTTACATCAACTTTCATTGCTCTTTACTTTGATGCTTTCAATTTTTACCAATTTGCATTACTTGAGTTTTCATGCATGGTTGTACTTTATGCATGCATGGTAGTACTTGATGAAACAATGCTTGTTTTTGCTTGTTTTCATTAATTGCTTGCATTTTCAATTTGGGCATACGACCGAGGCATSCGAMYAACTTGCACTTTCATTTTATAGGATAGTTAGCTATTTTAATTGCTTTATTTTTATTTTCTCTTTATTTTTCAAGTTTGAAACACCTTGAAACTTGCAATTGAGTCGAATTCCGATGATATCGAGCCAATGAATCCGATGATATATTCATCACCACAAAAAACTACAACTTCAAAATGGCGCCGTTGCGACACGGCTTGGTTAAGGCCTTCAATTTAATTGTTGTTTCTTTTTGTTTTTAGCTTTTCTTTTGACGTTTTCTTTGAGTGTATGCAAGGTCGTCGTTCGCTTGGACACGATTTATTTCCTTACACTTCTAACCCCGAACGTTTACGGCGTCTTCGACATTCTGCGCTTCTTGATTCTATTATGACGGTCAATCTTCCTTACACGGGCCCGTTTCTCGACCCTCACGGGAAATCACCCCGGGTTGATCCTCAAGTTTCTACCTCGACCGAGCCCGGAGTTCATGAGAAGCCCATTCCGAGTTCCATGACCGGGCCTTCCATTCCCATTCACCCGGCGCCTCACGAGCAATCGCTTGGATTTCAAGGGAGTGGTTTTACCACTTATGAGCACGCCACGGGCTCACACCAAGGTATTGCTTCTTACCCTCACTCTTCTATTGGTGGATTTGTTCCCAACGTGGGAGGGCATGGTGCAAACCATGTTGGGAATGGTGGTGGTTTGGTTGGAAAGGGGCACGTGGGAGGGCATGGTGCGAACCGCGTTGCCCCCGGTTCTCATGGTGTTCGTCAACCCGACATGGGAGGGCATGGTGCAAACCATGTTAGGTCTAATATGCTCTTGGATGATAATGATCCCTTCGATAACTTTGGAGGCCCAGATCCCGTTCCTTATGGCTATGGTGCTCATCGCCGTTCTCCGAATGTGTCAAATCCGAACCCCGGCCCGTATGGTTCTACACCCGTGCATGCTTTCAATCCGACACCGAATGCGAATCCGAATGGTTATGGTGGTGGTCCCGGTTATGGTAATGATCATGAAATGCAAGAGGCAGGCTTGATGAGTATGATTTGTTTGGTGGTTACGATCCGAGTAATCCACTTACTCCGCCCGTTCAAACTATGAGGGAGGTGAGCCAAGCTTTCGTGGGGGCCCATGTTTCGTCTTATATATATCTTCCCCCCGCGGTGATGGCTATTGATATACGATCGCTCGACTTTGCCCGCCTTCCTATTTTTCACGGATTTTCCAAGGAGGACCCCCTCCAATTCATCAAGCAATACTTATGGCATGTCTCGAGTTTTCACCGTCCGAATATGATGAGTTTGGAGCATCTTCAACTCCGTTGTTTCGCATATACTATCCTAGATAAGGCTCTATCGTGGTTCATGGGTCTTCTTCCTAACACGATTCGCACATGAGACGAGCTCGAAAAGGTCTTTTTCAAACACTACTATTACATGGAGAAAACAAATGACATGAGGGTAAAGATTATGTCATTCAAGCAAGTGAAGAATGAGCCGTTTCACTCCGCTTAGTCTCGGTTCAACGATCTTCTTCTTAGTTATCCGCATCATCGTATACCCAAGGAGCTTCTAATTCAAACCTTCTATGAGGCATTGGACCCCCAATTTCAATACATGGTGGATACGACGGCGGGGGGAAATATGACGATCCATTCTCCACGTGCGCTTCTTAATGTTTTCATCTCTTTGTCCGAGAATTCTCAACAAAAGTCCTCCCGTGCTTCGTACTCAAGTGCTAATGAGGTCAACAATGTAAATGAGCCTTTCTCCCCGAGAGAGCTCGAGATGAAAAAGGAGATGGATGCTATGAGAGTCCAAATGGCCAAGTTGTCATCCCCGAGCATGGACCCGCCTT
>BMAC01000147.1:841753-854443 GCA_014905375.1 Phtheirospermum japonicum | reverse complement strand
AGGTGGACAAAGCCAAAGTGGAAGTGATCGAAAAGTTACCTCCTCCCCTTAATGTGAAAGATGTAAGGAGTTTCCTCGGGCACGCCGGTTTTTATCGAAGGTTTATTAAGGATTTCTCAAAAATTGCCCGCCCCTTGTGTCGGTTGTTGAGTAATGAAGTCCCTTTAGAATTTGACGAAACTTATAAGGATGCATTTTTGGCAGTTAAGAAGAGCCTCGTGTCCGCCCCCATTGTCGTAGCTCCCGATTGGAATTTGCCTTTCGAAATTATGTGCGACGCATCAAGTGAAGCGGTGGGGGACGTCTTTGGCCAAAGAGTTGACAAGCTATTAAGAGTGGTGTATTATGCAAGTTTGATGCTCAATGATGCACAAAAGAACTATACGACGACCGAGAGAGAGCTCTTAGTCGTGATCTTTGCTTTAGAGAAATTTCTAGCTTACATTGTTGGATCACGAGTCGTGGTGCATAGCGATCATGCCGCATTACGATATTTGTTCTCTAAGCCTCAAGCAAAACCCCGTCTCATTCGATGTATCTTATTGCTTCAAGAATTTGATATTGAGATTAAGGATCGAAAGGGGTGTGAGAATGCGGTAGCCGATCATCTTTCGAGGTTGGTCACGGAGGGAGGAGAAGGGGTGGCCATTGGCGAGAATTTGCCACACGAGAACTTGATGAAAGTGAGCCAAGCGCCTTGGTACGCCGATTATGCAAATTACTTGGMAAATGGAGAGCTACGGCCGGATATRGATTGGCAAGAAAAGAAASGCTTCCTAGCTAAGTGCCAAAGTTTTTATTGGGACGATCCATTCATGTACAAAGTGGGAAAAGATGGAATGATAAGGAGATGTGTGCCCGAGGGAGAGATTCAAKAACTATTAACTTTTTGTCACGACCATCAAGCCGGAGGCCACTTCGGAGGAAGGAAGACGGCTCTCAAAATTCTAAGTTYGRGCTTYTATTGGYCRTCCCTCCATTATGAYGCTCACGTCCATGTTCAAACTTGTGATAGATGTCAAAGGACGGGGAGCATTTCGAAGAGAAACGAGATGCCCTTGGTGGGAAACTTGGCGGTCGAGATTTTTGAAGTGTGGGGGATCGACTTCATGGGGTCATTCCCTAAGTCTTCCGATGGGCATGAATACATTCTTGTGGGAGTGGACTACGTTTTGAAATGGGTTGAGGCCATACCTACAACAAAGAACAATGCCGAGGTAGTTGTCAAGTTCGTGAAAGAGAACATATGTGCTCGCTTTGGTTTTCCTAAGGTCATAATAAGTGATGGTGGTAGTCATTTTTGTAACAAACTCTTCGAGAAACTTATGAAGATCTACGGGATCAAGCACAAAATAGCAACGCCATATCATCCCCAAACCGGGGCAAGTTGAAACGAGCAACAAGCAAGTGAAGAGAGTCTTAGAGAAAACGGTGCAACCGATCCGGAAGGATTGGTCGAGGAAGTTGAGTAATGCGTTGTGGGCCCTCCGAACGGCATATAAAACGGTCTTAGGCACAAGCCCGTATAATTTAGTATTTGGGAAATCTTGCCACTTGCCCGTGGAGATTGAGCATAGGGCGTTTTGGGCGATAAAAGCCGTTAATTTGGACTTGAAGGAAGCCGGCCTCGAGAGGATGTTGCAACTAGAGGAGCTAGACGAGCTTAGAGATAATCAATATGACAATGCTCGAATCTACAAGGAGAGAACGAAACGTACTCACGACAAGAGGATAATCCCGAAAAAGCTTGAGGTTGGGATGCCCGTTTTGCTTTACAATTCCCGCTTAGCCCTCCATCCCGGAAAATTGAAKTCGAAATGGACGGGTCCTTACACCATCGAGTTTGTTAATCCGAGTGGAGCGGTCACGTTGGTCGACCCCGCATCTCAAGATCGTTTCCTAGTGAACGGGCACCGAGTTAAACCCTATTACCATGGCTTCCTCTTGCCACCCGACGAGGAGGTGATGGCTTTGGTTGATCCCCCCGCTACAATTCCTACTTAATCAAAGGGGAGTACGTCAAGCTAATGACGTAAAACAAGCGCTTCTTGGGAGGCAACCCAAGTTCTTTCCATTTCTTTCTTTCTTTCTTTTATTGAAAAATGTAAAAACATTCAAAAATTCAAAAATCCAAAAAAAATTGAAAATTGAAAAACAAACAAAAAATATTTTGTTGAAGTTCATGTACATATTTCCTTGTGTTTTTGATTTTGTGTGATTTTCTTTTCTAGATTTTATTTTTCGACTTCAACCTTGGGCGATTGGATAAGTTGGTAGTGTTCATGGAGCCGGGAGATACTAGCCATGCTCGATTTTTGCTTGGATTGCTTGATTCTTAGGTGGACCCCCACCGAGCCTCGACTCTAACTCGCTCGGTTAAGGGAGTTTCTATTTCACCCTCCTTTTACTTGATTTTCATTAAAATGCAATGAGGGCATTGCATGGTTTAAGTGTGGGGTGGGTAGGTGGTTAGGGTCCGGGTTTTTACAAGCATGATTTGTCTTTCTTAACTCGAGCCTTGGCGAAGTGACGCTTACTAATTGCGCTTTTACATGGTTGAGTCGATTTTTGTGTCGTTTGTGTCTTTATTACATTGTTGAACAACTCCACGTGTTTGGAAGTTTGAATAGTTTACTTGTCGGGTTTTCGCATGTTTATGGCCTCTTGTGTGAGGGGTTGAATTTTTGTGCTTCGTCCAAAACCCGCTTATATATATATATATATCAACATTTTCTCGTGAAAAGATTGCAAAACTCTAAAAGTTCTTTTGATTTTGCTCCCAAATTCGGTGCAAACTAGTGAGTAGCCTTGTGCGATTTATCGGCTTGCTTGCGTTTTTAGGGAAATTGCATTGAGGAGGTTTGATTTTGCTCGTACATGATCGAATTTGAAAATGACCTCGAGGCACATATATCACCCTTGTTCCGGCCATATTCATATATGTAAACTACTTAAAAATCCCAAACGAGCCCCCTTGAGCCTTTATCCCGTTTCTTGTTAGCCGAGCTCGATTTTAGCTCTTGTGTCTTCCAAATTGTGAGGTGAGAGGGTATGTTGTTAGTTGACGAGAAATGTGAGGGAAATCGATTGTGGGTCTTTCGGGTTTTGAGTTGCTTATACAAAAAAAAGAAAAAAAAAGAGAAGATAATACTCCAACACAAATCACGAAAAGTGATAAAGCGTGCGTTCATGTGAAAAGCCTAATTCAAAAGGCTAAGTTTAGTGAAAAGAAGCAAATTCAAAAAAGCTTCTAAGTGTTGAGAAGATATAAAGTCGGGAAAGCGTGAAAATGTATGAAAAGGGTTTCGAATGAAAGTTTGGTGAATTGGGAAAGGTGAATGCAATTATAAGCTTCGGGTTTTAGAAAGTAGGATTTTGTGTGTTATTGATCACGTTTGATCGTGTGTTAGCCACTATATCCAAATATTACATACCTTACCAAAGAGCCAACATTACAATCCATAATAAAGACCTCTTCCGATTCTTATTTGGTCATGTACTTGAGCAATTTCGAGCGTCCGATTTGTGAAATCTTGACAAGGTGCATGTATTGACCGATTCGAGCGTATACACGTCCTAAATACACTTGAGCGGATTGAGCGAACACCCTCGAAAATCCCTTGGAGAGGAAGTCATCGATTTGGCTTGCATTTAAGAAAGAGTAATACGAGCAATGCTTGACGATAGCGAGTCTATGTTGATATTACCCTCATATAAATAAGGATAAGCACAAGTTTTTTTCGTTTTTACACAATGTTCATTGCATGTACATTCTCGATTCTTTTCGTTGTTCGAGGACGAACAAACCGATAAGTGTGGGGTAGTTGTTTTACATGTAATTGTTGTGTTTTTCTCATTTTTTTAATTAGGGTTTTATATTATTTTTGTTAGTTCTTGAGTTGGTTAGCTAAGTTTTTAGGTTACTTTTCTTATTTAAGGAGTTTTTGTGTTCATTTGTTGATTTCTTGATTAAAAAGGGGTTAAAGGGTTTTAATTAAAGGTTTGGTGAAATTCTTGAGTTTTTATGTTGAAATTCCCTATTTTAAATAGTGGAGGCATTGAGGACCAAAGTACATGCCAAGTCGAGCCAAGACATGCCAACTCATGCCAAAAAAACTAGCTCCAAAACGCCAAAACCTTCTGGAATGGTTGTCAAGGCACGCCACGTCGCGCCAAGGAAAGCCTGGCCACGCCAGTACAAGCCAGAGCAAGCCAGGATCTGCCAAGCATGGCGCTTGCCCAGCGCGCCCAGCTGCCGAGAGCCAAGGCCTGCCAGCCTTGTCCTGCCAAGGGACTGCGCCCAGCTACCGAGAGCCAAGGCCTGCCAGCCTTGTCCTGCCGAAGGACTGCTCCCAGCTGCCGAGAGCCATCACCCAGCAACGCCCATGACCGAGCCACCTTGAGCCATCCTAGTCAACACTGGTCAAATTGGGTCAAACCCGGGATTTTAAAGGCTTWAAGGTCAAATTGGCCCATTTTAACCCAAAAATTAACATTGTATAAATAGACTAGAACTCTCATTTTGTAGATCATCACTCAAATCTCCCAAACTTGATGTGGGTTTTGGAATATTTTCTCTCTCTTGTTCTTAGTTTAATTTTGAAGCTTGCCTTGGGTTTGTAAGCTCAAGATGAATCCAAATACKCCTTTGGATTTTTAATTCCTTRCAATTTAAATCAAGSTTTWGRATTCTYAATTTAATTCTAGTAAGCTTTCCTTTTAATTTCAAGCTTTGTTCTTCATTYTCATGCTTGTTCTTCATTTAWGCWTTTTGTCTTAGCTACTTGATTTCATGATGAAACTTGTGAATTGACTAYGGATTCTAGTTGAGTGACACACCTAGGCTATAGATCGGGTCCTTGATCATCATGACTTTGAGTTTTACTTATGCTTTATTTTGAATTAAATTTTCATGCATGGTTTTAAATTGAATTCTAGATCTACTCTTCGTTTCTCGTTATTTTTCCGAAAGATTTGAACTTTTACGTCAACTTTCATTGCTCTTTACTTTGATGCTTTCAATTTTTACCAATTTGCATTACTTGAGTTTTCATGCATGGTTGTACTTTATGCATGCATGGTAGTACTTGATGAAACAATGCTTGTTTTTGCTTGTTTTCATTAATTGCTTGCATTTTCAATTTGGGCATACGACCGAGGCATCCGACTAACTTGCACTTTCATTTTATAGGATAGTTAGCTATTTTAATTGCTTTATTTTTATTTTCTCTTTATTTTTCAAGTTTGAAACACCTTGAAACTTGCAATTAAATCGAATTCCGATGATATTGAGCCAATGAACCCGATGATATATTCATCACCACAAAAAACTACAACTTCACTGAGTCCCCTAGTTTCAAAACTTTCTGTGGAGTTAATGGCTCGAACAGCGGAGAGCGAAATCCAAAAGACGTGCGACGAGCTGACTGCCCAGACTGAGCAATAAACGCGGCAACTATCGCTAATACAAGGGGAGATGGATGGTGCAATCAAACAATTGAAGGTTCGCGAGGAGGAAATATAAATCTTGAAGAGCCAAGCAAAAAGTTTGAACGACGAGGCAGCTCGCACGGACAACGAGCTCAAAGACGCACATAAATAATAAATCTCCCATTAAATTACCAGAATAGGCCTGGGCCTGTAATTCTTTCCATACAGTTCACCGGGACCCCTTAAGACCATCCATGAGTCCACTTGGGCTTAATATTTATAAAGCCCATGACCGAGCTTAACAGCTAGCGCCCAACACGAAAAAGTATAAGAGGTCGCGACCCTATATGAGAACTCATCCGCATATTCTAGGTCGCTACTCTATAAACCAGCTCGCTAACCACCTAGAAGACATCAACCAGCTCGCTCACCTCCCAGAAGAAATGCTCCTTCCAGGAAATGAGGTCGCTTACCATAAATACCCACATATATTACGTATGGATTTTTAGTGACGCATCAGCTAGTCCTCCATGTTCTAGCTGATTGAGATACGGAATCAGGTAGGACATGTAAACAGAGTAAAAAAGAGCACAACCATCCAAAACAACAATAAAACAAAAATACATAAATCACCCCGCCATCTCACCAAACCTTATTTTAGAATAACCCAACTCGACATACCGAGCTATAACATCTGTCATCCCAAGAATTTACCACATAAAACCGCGACCTCCAAAAAGTCAGCTCGCTGAGCCTGCTCATCCTCCAAGAAGAATGCTCCTCTTGAAAGAAGAAACCAGTGAGTCCCCAGGCCGAGTCCCCAAACTCCATTCCTGACGACCTAAGACCATAAAACCTTCCCTCCGTAGCCTGAAGTTATAACCGGGCACAATAATACAAGAAAATACAATCATATGCTTTTGAAAACTCAAAACACCATAAACCATTTACTCGACCTAAAACAGGTCGATCAAAAACTCATTCCACACCACAAACCATAATCATTACTTAAGCATCACCTTATAACCATAACCATTTCGTTAGCTCGCCAAGACCCCATACCATAATCCACAATAGCCCAACTCTCAATATCGAGCTGTTATAATACCATTTATCTAACAAGAGCTCACCACCTAAAATCACGACCTCTGAAAAATCAGCTCGCTCAACCCCCAAGAAGAATGCTCGTCCCAGAACAAGAGGTCGCTTAAAAGTCCCCCTATTTCATGTTGAACGACCTGAAATATCCATCAACTTATAATCACAAAAACCATCCACTCCCGACTTACAGTCGTACGCAGGCACAATAACCCAAAACATATAATCATGCATTTTTAGTAAGCCAAAACACCATAAACCCTTTACCCGACCTAAAAATAGGTTAACCAAAAAGTCATCCCACACCAGAAACCATAGACATGTGAAATTATTTAAGCATCGTTCCATAACCATTAATACCAACGAGCCTTTGCTAACCATAAAAGTATAGAAACCCATAAAACCATAAAGATATCATCGACCTAAAATAGGTCGGCCAGTAATCCATTGCACCCAAAAATCATCAACTAACCTAATAAAAGCGTCAGCCCATTCCATATAAACCATCACTAACCTAGCAAAAGTGTTAGCCCAAAAAATATACGTTGAATCAAGCAAAAACTATATTAAACCACTTATGACCCAGAAAAACCATTCAGTCCCCCAATTTTAAATAATTTGAACCAAATAAAATATTTAGACCATACACAATCCAGGTACAACAATATCATGGGATTGAGAAAACCACTCAGTCCCTCATGTCCAAATAATGCAAGCAAATCAAAACAATTAGGCCACATCAACTCAATAAAGTTTGACCATAGACATTTAAGAAAACTACGTAGTCACCCAAGTTAATGCAACCAAGTATTTCAAACATATTAAAGTAAATGCCAAACAAACCTGTTTTACACATAGGTCGCACGAACTCATAACCAATCATAATCATACTGCACCCCATAATATCATGAGATCCAAGAAATAATCAAACTATGAATCACTAATAATCCCATGGAGCTAAAAGAAGCCCGCATATAAAAAGTAAACATATTAGCTCGCAAAGACATAAACATCCATAACATAACACAACAGCTCGACAAAGATATGTAAGTCAAACATATCCTTCCCAAACATATAAAATAACACGATCACATCCTTTAACCATATAAAAACCATGATAATATATAGCTCACCAAGTTTTAATTAGTACATCATTAGAAATATCAATTTGTTGATATGTCTTGAATCTCTCGCTTCGCAATATTTGTACGGGGGTCTACGGTTTACAGTTTTGGGCCTTAAGCCCAATTTTGGTGTATTCTCTCAATACTATATTTATTATCTTTGAGATCGGTAATCTGTAACCCTAGTCAGTTAATAAAATTCGTTCTTCTCTCTGCCCGTGGATGTAGTCAATTTGGTGAACCATGTAAATTTGTGTCTTCTTTACGTTTTCTGTTTACTGCTGTATAATCCTATTCATTCATAATACTATTAATGTTTGTCCATCAATTTCCGTGTCAATTACACCATCACCAATTTTTAGTATCCACTCAGAGAATTCATTATGTTCCACAAAGTTCAACAGTGACTGGCTAATTGTTAATCTCATATCCTTTGTCAATCGAGGGATTAAGCAATGATCCTATAATGGAGAAGAGCATATAATCTTTGGCAAGTGAGCCATCCCTTGATTCAATGAGTGGTCACTATTAATTTCATATCCTTTGTTAATCTCATCGTGATTTTGTAATTATCCCCGCTAATAAAGGCATTATTTATCATAAAGTTCTATGTCCGTATTACATGGGTTTGTTAAGAAAAAAATTTAACACTTAGATGTATTGTTTAAAAATTGGCATACAAATAAACAAACTCACACGCTCGCACAAGTTGATTTGATCACATGACCTCATAACAATTTGTTACATAGAAAAGTGATTCAAATATTATAAAATTATTCCCTTTTAACTTTGAAGAACATTTTCATACACCACATTAGTTATTTTATTTATAATGACAACATTTCTGTCGAACATTTTTCGAAATTGAAATATAAAGTTGATTATGACTGAACATAGATATTCACAAATAAAAACCACACATGAAAAAGAGTTTGACATTTACTCTTATTTAAAAATATCACGAAGCAAAGAATAAATTAAAATTGTCTTTGCTGGAATTTAGATGTCAGACTGCTATCCATGACTTGACATCATACGTGAATAAATATTTTACTCTCACGGGGTTTAAAAAATAAATCTTAATTATAAAGTTAATAAGTTGAATATTCATCTAAAGAAATAGGAAAAAAATCACTTTAAATTCTAATAAACCTATTATTTTACAATTACAAAAAAACACTTTGAATATTAAACTTGATTTTTAAAAAATTGAAGTATAGATAAGTAGAACAACAAACATGGTGCAATAGGTAATGTGCTTGCTGACATGAACCTAATACCCAATTCGTAATTAAGACTATTATAAAATGTTGCTGCTAATATCAAGTACTCATGTTAAACTCAATCAAAGAGAATGGTCCAAAATTGTATGTCAAAGTTCCAAGGTACCATGGAGCATTAAATTAAACCATCCACCTACCTGATACCATGTCAGATACCAAACAATTGGAATTTCTCAAATGCAAAAATTGTGGATTCACACACAATATACATAACTAAACTCATACTTATACACTCCATTCAAATAATACCACTATTAGAAGAAGGCACTTGAGTTGAAGTTTTTGAAAGCCAAATTATTTTTGTGCTACTCTATCACTAATGGTCTAAGTTACACCGATATGAACACGGATTCGGGATACGATACGACGCGAACACGAGAACACACTTATTTTTAAAAATATAGAACACGATACGATTCGTACACGTCTATAATATAAATAATTACTAATATATTTATTTCCTATAAATATGAAATTATAATAAATTTTATTTCCAATTAATCATGTAAAATAATTACGAACTCTTTCACAATAATTGATAAAACCAAAAAGATTGGTTACCAAGAATTAGGGGTACTAACCTCAAATCTGAGATCAGCGAACTGAAATGGCTTCCAAATACGTCACAGCGGCCTGATAAGCCTCCTGGCAACTTAGCCGATCCTGCAAAACAACACCTTCAGCCAAGGCGGGGGGCGGCCCCGGCGAAGGTCCTCCGATACTTAAGTCAGATAGTGCGAGAGATATTTTGAGAGATCAATCCATCAAAAACAATTTAGAAAATAAAGAGAGGTATGCACCCATTTTATAGAGACAAGAGAAGTCTTCCCCAAGCCAGGGTTTCTTTCTCCCACCACAATCCCATAAATACCATGACTTAGAATTAGGATTTCTCCTATATTCTAAATTCCCATAAATAATAAATCTCCCATTAAATTATCAGAATAAGCCTGGATCTGTGATTCTTTCCATACAATTCACCGGGACCCCATAAGACCATCCATGAGCCCATTTGGGCTTAATATTTATAAAGTTCATGACCGAGCTTAACAGCTAGCGCCCAACACACAAAAGTATAAGAGGTCGCGACCCTATATGAGAACTCATCCGCATATTTCAGGTCGCTACTCTATAAACCAGCTCGCTAACCACCCAGAAGACATCAACCAACTCGCTCACCTCCCAGAAGAAATGCTCCTTCCAGGAAATGAGGTCGCTTACCATAAATACCCACATATATTACGTATGTATTTTTAGTGATGCATCAGCTAGTGAGGTACGGAATCAGGTAGGACATGTAAACAGAGTTAAAAAGAGCACAACCATCCAAAACAGCAATAAAACATAAATACATAATTCACCCTGCCATCTCACTAAGTAAAATGAAGAATGATATTAAATTAAAAAATGAAAAATAAATTTTTGAAAAAAGAATATAAAAAAAATTGAAAAAACGTGTCGGGTACGTGTCCGACCGTATCCCTGTATGTCCCGCCGTGTCCGAGCTGTGTCCCCTGTCAACAATTAAAAAAGAAAAAAAGTAAACAAAAAATAGGATACACGTCCGACACGTGTTGGAGGTGTATCGTGAGCGTGTCCACGTCCACGGAATGACGACTCGTCCCCAAAATCAAAAGTGAAGTGTCCGTACATCATAACAAATGGGAGATAGTACTCTGCAGTTATCACCTAAAAAAACCCTTCAAGATTTAGCAATTAAAAAAAAGTGTCTACATATAAATAAATAAAAAAGAAATGGGCAAGTTTAAAGCAAAGAAGAGACTTTGGTCATCAATGTTGTTGGAGTTGAACCAAATGCTATAGCAAAACCTTCTTATCCACTCTCTTTTTCTATTTTCTCACTCGGGATCGGATAGTACGATTGGATTTTCTATTTCATGTGTGAGGCAATATCGTTTGTAATTGACGTTGTTGATAACTTGGAATGAGATTCAGAAAATTGTTGGATATATAGGATAACACTTGTGTTAGACCAGATTAACGGGTCATGTTCCGTTAGGCCACCTAACCTGGTATTATAATTTATTAGTTTTTATACTGTGATGTATTGGTTTTTGTATTGTAAAGTATTAGTTTTTAATAAATCTCTGACCTGTACTATGATGTATTGATTTTTGTAGTGTAATATTTTTGTATTATGATGTATTGGTTTTTTATTATAATTTATTGGTTTTTACACTATAATGTATTTATATGAAATTTTGGTCTAACGGATGATCTGTTAGTCCAGTCTAAAATGAGTGTTGCCCATATATCTAATATATCTCCAAAATTACCGAATTAACTAAATTAGATATAAATGAGTTGTGAAAAATATGTTTGTTGAATTGTTGATCAATATTTAGTGTAAAAACGAAATGTTTATTGTGGATGATTTATAATTGTAACTAAATATATTCAATTATCACTCGGATTATTAAAATTTTTGTCTCCAATGATTGTTCAAATCAACTCTATATAACTACGACTAAATTTATGATTTATATTTTCTATCTTATCTTGAGAATATATTAGGTAAAAATGAAGTGTTTATTGTGGGTAATTAAATTGAGAAATTATCTCAAATGATTGTTGCAATAAACTATGTTTCTTAGTTTTCGTGATTACACAATAATTTGTTAAGTTTCATTACTATCTATCATTACATTTTAGGAATAAATAAATGTTAGTTTTTGTGATTTTAGGAATAATTATATGTTGATAGCAACATTTTCTTTTATTATTATTTTAAATTTATTCATATTTATTCAATATTAATTTATTCATAAACAATCTCATAAATATTCTTTCCGACAGATATAGTTAAAAAGGAAAAACAAATCTGCAACATCTACACACACACACAAAAAAAAAAAATGCCGAAAAAGAAAAAAAAATATATCTTGAATTTGGTGCGATAGTAATTTATTCAATGATTATTTATTATAAATACTAGATCATTGGGAAAATGTTGATTTATGAGAAATATTAGAGTAATCGATTAATAAATAGATTCTCATCATTTTAAAGACACTTTCACAAAAGATTGTTGAAGTAACTGAATCTAGGTAAAAGAGCAAGATCACTTAAAAAAGCATTCTATAATTAGCGGTTGATCGAAAGAAAAAAATCGTGAGTTTAGATCAAAAAAACTTTATTGATTCAATCTGTCCCAAATAAATAACATTGAGAGTTTATATCCAAAACATTATAGGAAATACTTGGATGAGTTTGATCTCATAGAATGAGACCACTTTTTACCATTAAATAAATTGACTCATGCCCAACCCACTCACTGTGCCCACCTCTCTATTAAGAAAAATGAGAATAAACTTTCAAATATAATTATTAATCTACCCTCTCTATTTCTCTCTCCCTCTCTCTAAACACATTGTCACCTTCGCTAAAGCTGGGGCAAAACCAAGCTTCAGCCCAACGGCCTTTCATGGCATCAAAATGTGGCACACATGGTAGAGAAGCATCCAAGAATGATGTTCATAGAATTAGGTTTAATGTAATTCAGTAATTTTGTCTGGTTTTGTGAATTTCTAAAAATATAGGTATTTGGTGATGAATATTGAAAAGAACAATGGTGATATTGCTTTTGTAATAATCAATTATTACTGATTATTATTATTATTTTGAAATGATGGTATAGCCTAGGAATTTACTGAGATATCATGGACTACGTTTTGTAACTTCATCGTTGGAGAAGAAAGATCAAGTATCAAAAGCTGAAAACCATTATTCTCTCT
>BMAC01000147.1:821226-832937 GCA_014905375.1 Phtheirospermum japonicum | reverse complement strand
ATTTTTATATAATCTAATTAAAAAAGTGGTCAAATTACTTTTGAGAAAAAGTGACAAATTTAATATTATTGGACTCACAATTAAAACAAAAGCGTAAAATAAAATAACAAAAATCTCACTATAAAAACCAAAATAACATAAAAGTGATTAGATAGATAGATAGATAGATTTAAATGATCTTGTTATTTTTTAATATTAATTAGGGTATTTATCCTAATTTTATTAAGTAAGTTCCTATATAATTAAAATAGAAAAATAATTTTACATGACTTTTTTTTCTATCTTACATGTTTTTTTTCTTCTAAATATCAGATAGATAGATATATTTAAATGATCTTGTTATTTTTAATATTAATTAGAGTATTTATCCTAATTCTATTACGTAAATTCCTATATAATTAAAAAAAGAAAAATAATCCTACGAGACTGTTTTTTTCTCTTACATTTTTTTTTTTTAATTATTTGCACTATCCAACATGGATTGTAGGTCAGCTATCATGTGAAGATAACTTTTAACAATGGAAAATAATATAACCTAGTTCATAAAAGAATTATTATTATACGAAGTGTTGTTTATAAATTCTGAAAAATCTTCTTATACACAACTTTTGTGATTTTGTTACAATATTTATTCTCATCATTGTCGATCATTATTTTTAAACCCTTACAATTGGTCACCCTTGATATCAAGGCTGGCAAATCAATCGTGTCGGGTTCTTATCGGGCCAGCACAATAAGGCACGACACGATAATCATAGGCACGAACACTACACGATAAGCTTGTCGGGCCTATAATCTAAACCCGAATCACGACACGCTAAAAATACGAAAAGTATGACACGGTACGATAGGCACGATAAACAAAAATACTAAATTTATTTAATCTTACCCGTTAAGCACATTAGGCTCGTTAGTTAATAAAATACATATTTTTCTTAATAGATATAATACATATCTATAAAATTATCAATACAAATTGTCATATACATTTAAAATTATAATATGACAAATGTACTAATGATAAATTAAAGATCACAGATACTAACAATGAGTAAATGAATATAAAAGGGGGAAATTAAAATATTATCGGGTTAGCGCGTTATCAACTCATTACTTAACGTGTCTTATCGTGTCAGCCAGATAAGGCACGAATCTAATAAGCCTCAACATATAGCCTATTATTTTGTGTTGTGTTCGTGTCGGTCAATCATGTCGTGCCTCATTTTTCCAGGTACAACTGATCATTACTGAAAACTGAATTTTTCAGGAAAAGTCCAACGTGAGAGAGAGATTGTCCTTGAATTTTGTTGATCATCATAGTATATGACACAATCAGAGGAAATTGTCGCCATTGGAATTTGAAAGGCAAGCTCGAATTAGATGGTGTGACAATCATTTTAGGGATGAACAACAATTCACCTGCATTGCTTCCTTGAGAAATATTAGCCTATACAATATGATCGTCAAGTTTGTAACAACCAACATTACACAACACAAGGAAATGAATCAATATTTCTCAACAATATGAGTGAAATTCTAATTTTTAGTTTTACCTCATGGTTCGACAATACATAACACTTAATGGTGTTTAGAAACTTTGGTGAGTGGATGTCCTAAAATATGTCAATGTTTGAATCGGAACTTTAATTCTCCATCATTTTATGACATCCTATATTTATTAATCAAATCGACGACATCAAGTGTTAGGGATTGAATAGCACGACCCTCCAAATAAGCAAAACATTCAGTAGTTTTTTCAAATTGTGGATATGTGTTGGCCATAATTGACAGAACATGGTAACCATCATCTTTCAACAATAGATAACCTGGATTTCACTTTGAGCGATACCATCGTTTGGTCCTCCAACTATTTCATCCCGTATACTATTTATCGAATTAACAGTTTTTTTTAACTTGACACAATCAGGATCTGAATTGTGATTTTGCAGCACCACATTATTGGTCAACTTCAAAACCATGTAATGCGTCCATAAATGTGAAGATTTGATCATCATGTGAAATACGTCTGGTCCAGCGCCATTTGGAACAACCGGCAAAACTTGATGAAAATCTCCACAAATAATTATTATTTTGTTACCAAATGAAAGTTGCGTATTATAATTATTTTACGATCTCATCACGTCTTTCAATGTTTTGTCCAGAGTATCAGAATAATTGCTATGCATCATTGGAGTTCATCCCAAATAATGAGATATGCATCCACCATTAATTTTGAAAGTGGAGTACCAGGAAACATCGAGATCTTGTTGGATATTAAAAAGAACACTAAATCTAGAATGCCTAATTCTTCCTTTCGAAATAAGAGAAGTTATGTCGTTAGATATTATATT
The DNA here is from genome assembly GCA_014905375.1 of Phtheirospermum japonicum. Classification (NCBI taxonomy): domain Eukaryota; kingdom Viridiplantae; phylum Streptophyta; class Magnoliopsida; order Lamiales; family Orobanchaceae; genus Phtheirospermum; species Phtheirospermum japonicum. Next base: position 830,586 of record BMAC01000147.1, on the reverse strand, counting down.
AACAATTCCACTATTAGATTTGTAGAAAGCGTCCTCTGTATCCATATATGAGAAATACACCACCCTTGGTTAAATGTATAACATCCATGACTTTATCAGTTTTGGTAGAAAATATATTAAAATATTTAAATAAGTAATTATATATATGTATACTTAAGTTGTATGTATGTATGTATGTACGTATGTATGTATGCATTTCGGTGAGAACCATCCCTAGTTCTCACAACATAGACGGTTTTTACCGAAACCACTCCCTATATATAATACATCTAAATATTATTTAAAAATTGAACAATATTGGAAAATAATATAACCTGTTCATAGAATGATTGTTATTAGACGAAATGTACTTTACAAATTATGAAAAATTTCCTTATACACAACATTTATAATATTATTACTACATTTATTCTAATCATCGCCGATCAATATATTTAAACCCTTACAATTAGTCGCACTTGATATTACAACGTACAACTAACCATGGCTGAAAACTGACTTATTTAGAAAAATATTTGTTTGGTAATTCTAAACTTTTGCAACACCATCATCTCCTAAAATATTTGTTTGATCATTGTAAATGAATTATTTTACTATCCAGCATGGATTGTAGGTATGCTATAAATTTGGTATGAAGAGAATTCTTTACATTGTTACCTCTGCATAGTGATCAAATAATAGTATAAGTATACGAAACAAAATATGAATATTCAAATGAAGTTAAAGTGATTGGTATGTAAAACGCAAATGCATATCTAAAAGAATTATCTAAATTTTGAATTTCGATATAAATTAAGTATGTCATAAATGCTTTTAAGATTACCGTCATTAGTAACATTTACTTTTAGAGGCGAATTTCCCTTCTTGGTTTTGGGATTAGTTGATCTTTTTACGAACTTATATAGTTGATGCCACAATGTTCATTCCACTCGATCCTAGTTTCGTGCTTGTGTTGTTTTGCATGATTATTGAGATAGTAACAAAATACATTATTTTATAAAATCAATTCAAATCAAAAGTATTAAATCGTAATAATATTTTATAAATAACATGTTGATAGCCAGTAAAACAAATGCTACATTGTGTTGCACTGTGCAATTTCGCATATTTTATTTTAAAAAGTGGTAAAATTATTTTTGAGAAAAAATGAAAAATTTCGTATTATTGGACTCACAATAAAAACCAAAATAACATATACATATACATATACTTATACATATACATATATTCAAATAATCTTATTAATTTTTTTATATATTAATTAGGGTATCCATCCTAATTATGGTAAGAGATTTCTTACATAATTAAAAAAGAAACTAAATCATCATTAATATTAAACATTATTTATGAGATCAATTTAAATAAAAAAAAGTATTGAATCGTAATGATAATTGATAGATAACACGTAATAATGTTATCATTTTTATATAATCTAATTTAAAAAAGTGGTCAAATTACTTTTGATATTATTTGGACTCACAATTAAAAAAAACATAAAATAAAATAAAATAATATTTATATGTACGTGTATATATATATATATATATATATATATATATATATATATATATATATATATATATATATATATATATATATGTATATAAAATAATCCTATGTGACTTTTTCTCTCTCTTACATGATTTTTTTAAGTCTACTATAATTTTGTGTGATAAATAATTTTTTTCCTCCACACGATGAGCAGATGATAGTATAAGTATTAAGTTTAAATATAAATATTACAATGATGTTGAAGCGATTAGTATGTAAAATATAAATGCACACCTAAGAGAATAAATCCAATTTTGAACTTCAATCGAAGTATGACATAAATGCTTTCAAAATTACTGTTTTTAGCAAAATTTTCTTTTAAAGGCGGCCTTCCCCTTTTTTTTGTATTTGAATTAGTTGATATTTTTTAAAATCTATTGTAGTTGATGTCATAATGTTCATCCCACTTGGTGCTGGGTTTGCACTTGTATTGTTTTAAGGTTTTTGAGATATTAACAAAATACATTATTTATAAAATAAATTCAAATAAAAATTTTTTGAATTGTAATAATATTTTATAAACAACATGTTGATAGAATTAAGAATAATATCAAGTTATATTATATTGTGCATTTTTATATAATTTAATTAAATAAAGTGATCAAATTATTTTTGAAAAAAAATGACAAATTTGATATTGTTGGACTTGAAATGAAGAAAATAATAAAAAAAACGTAAAAGAAAAAAAACTCATAATAAAAATTAAAATAACATATAAGTGATTATATATATATATATATAATATTAATTCTTATTTTTATAATGTTAATTATATATATATATATATAGAGAGAGAGAGAGAGTTGGGTTCAAATGAGAACCCGTCATTATATGTGAACCTAGGGACTCATCTAAACCATTAGATTGAATAATTTTGATGGTTGAGATCATGACATGTCAGCATGGTAATAATGTAAAAAAATGCAYTAATTAATTAAAAATGGTATTTTGGACATATATCAACGTTTACAAAGAGTACAAAATCGTTCTTTAGAAAGCACAATAGATTAAGAAAAAAAAAACACTTCGATTGTATACAAAAAGCATCGCAAATTTCGTCTATAAACTGCAAATTCAAAATTTTGAAATGAAACTCAAATCTTCAACAAACCATAACTTTTTCAAATTTTATTCGTTTTGAATGAAATATATATCAAATTAATCACATTCTCAAGATCTACAATTTAAGATACATATTGCATGTTTTAAAACGTAAAAAGTATATATATATAATTAAATTAAAAAAATTAGACTGATTTTAGTACTACAGTACTGTGTAAAAAGCACAATGAAGCTGAACATATAATTGCACTGTGCAATATTAGATCTAAGGCCAGGATTAGTCCCTAGGTTCATATATAATGACGGGGTTCTCATTTGAACTCAATCCTATATATATATCCTCCATTTTGTTAATGCTGTTAACTATTAATGATGAGTTGTCGGCGTGAGAGTGTTTTAAGGCTGAGGTGGACCAATCAAAATTTTCCAAAAATGACATGTCGTCTTGTGGTTTATAGGGGGTCTATTTTGGGATGAGGCCAAAATTTTGACCCCCTATAAACAAGAACTTTTTTTTTTGTTAAGATTGTAGCCACCTTTATTCACGTTATCTCAGCAGTCCGTCTCTTTATTTCTTCTTTTTTCTTCTCCTTTTCTTTCTCCAAAAAGTTTCTTCAGATATGAATTTTTTTAAAATCGCAAGATTTTTTTAATGATTCATAAGATCTGGATTTTTTGTTTTTGGATTGACAAAAACTCCTCAAATTTAAGATCTGTTATGGATCCGTTGATGGTAACTTAACCCTATCTCAGAAATTCCGCCCTCTATCTCCTCAAGTTCCGAAAAGAAAACCCATTGTGTTCGATCTAAAAATAATTCCAAAAATTCAAGCATTTTTTGTTCAGTCCAATTAAACGAATTTTTTTGGGTGCTATTTTTATTCGGTCTCGATCTGGGTTTTGTGATTTTGAAGAAACACGTAAAATCGAGTACGGTGGTGCATCGAATTTGAAAGACGTCTTCAGCTATTCAAGATGACATCGAGATTCAATCCCAATCTGAAAAACTTGATAGACATAGCACAAATACTGCAGATTTTGGTAAATTGCGATATCTTTTTCTAATGTAATTAATTTTGATTCTTTTTCTTTTTTGATGAAATTCCAGGAATTTTGTTTATATGGAAGAAAAAATGGATCTGGAAATTCCAGAAATTGTGTTTAAGAATAATTAACAGTTTGGTTTTAGGTATAAGCTTTCGGTGTTGTGGTTTGTCTATTGTGAAATCTGACGGTGATCATGTTTCCTATTTAATTCATGAAGTTTTATAGGCTTCAAATAAAATTTGGATGTTCTGTAATTGGCTCCTATGCATTATTTAGTCCTCTTATGAAATTATTAGCCTATATGCGTTTCAGTTTTTCTGATGTTAGATAGACCTCTCCCATTATTGCGCCAAGTTATACTGGAAAAGTTGTTAACATCAGGCGTCTATATGAATTGCGTTCCTTGAAATCTATTGTTGTGTGGCTGGAGACTTACTGTTCGACCTTATCGATGGAAGATGATACTCTTTTGTAAATGTAGATGTGATGCAAGTAAAAAGTTATCGAGCTTTAATTAGTTTCCCTCCGTATCTGTTATCGAGCTTATTTTTGTTATTGTAACCGTGTTGCAGTGAACATGATTTCAGCAAGTCTGCATTTGATGGCGAAACGGTCTGCCATTTGTAGGAATTGCTTAAATTTGTAATTTGCCATGGTTATTGTTGGACCACCATTTAATTATAGAAGATCTTTCTCACTTGGATAATCGGACCTGATGGATAGGTATTTTTTTTTGGTGCTATTAATCGAGTGTTATTATTTTCTTATAAGTTACTTTGTGATTTAAACATTTACAATCACGATTGTATTTATTCCACTAGAATGCRACRGCARGCGGAGCGTTGGGGAGCGGAGTTATTTCAAKAAGATGTGGAATTTGTTGATGTGAAAAAGAGCCCGTTTATTGTGAAAAGCAGTGAGCGCAAGGTGATACTTTATTACAGTGCGTAATCATGGTTTATACGTCYGTGGCAGAYGATTCATCKACGAGGTGTGCCARAAGACTTCAATATTGAACATCCCAKTTTTAAAAACTTAAGTTTAGTGATTACTAATATTTATTTCATATCAAGATTTCATGTTAAGTTGCGCACATTTTTATATTACGTGTTTGTGATTTTTAAGGAGCATCTCCCCAACGTCGCGGCTATGGAGTTGATGGGAAGGGCTTTGAATGGTTTTCTAAAACCATGAGATATTCAGAAGAGAGGCGTTGTTACTGTTTGGAAAGCTTAAAATTTAATTACATATGTTTTGTAACTGTTTTTTTATGTAATTAGACTAATTGTGAGTATTTTATTCTAATATCAGATCCGTATTTTCAGATTCGGAATTTCTTTTTCAATTTTCAATTCGATCCGTATTTTTTTCAATATCATTTGTTCTTCGATTTTTGGATTTTATTATTAAATTCAGTTGTTCTTTGTAGATTTCATAATTTCTGCTAACTATTCAAGATCTTTTGGAAAAGTCGAAGGGTTAATTCTTATTTAGTATGCATAATTTATTCAGATTCCATTGAATATTAGGTATTCTGAATTACTTTCCTATTTTGTAGATTAAGTTTTCTTCTAAAGAAATAATTCTGTTTTTTTTTAATTTACTTTCATTACTTTGTGTTGTTTGATGAGCAGATTTGAACACCTTCCTTTGTGCTAATTATTTGGTAAATTATGTGCCCTTCAAGACTCTTGGTTTGCCATTCTGGAATGTATCTCCCGCCTTGAGTATTTAGTATCATGGCCTGTGAAGACCGAAATGATCATGCAAGGATCAAATCAAGTCTCCAGGGATGTTATTCTTCAATATCTGAGAGAGCTATGTGGAAAACCAACAGAATCTGTGTTTGCAAATAGTGTCAAATTACCCAGTGAATCAGTGGTTGAGTTTTTTACTGCTTTGTGTGGTGTATCAGCAGATGAATTAAAACAGTCCCCATCTCGGGTTTTTAGCTTGCGGAAGGTTGTTGAAATTAGCTATTACAATATGGGTCGTATACGAATGGTAATTTTCTTCACCTGAGAAGTTCATTTCCTATTGCGGTTGTACTTGGTTGCTCCTATGATGTAACTTCTGTTACTCTTATTCACAGTGATGCAGATACATATCTTGTGCTAGGGTTGTTCAGTCATTTAAACCAGTATTTGGATATTCTACATTTAGATGCATTACTCTATAATAGGACTACACTTTTAATGACCTCCAATGGAACCAAATAGTGAGATTTTCATGTAAAACCAATAAGTTTTATATCTAAATCATTCATCTCGAGCACTTATCCACTCAACTCACAACACTATACAATACATTAGTATTGTACATGCTACATGAATCATTATCTTCCACTCTACTTGATCAAATTTTAGCTGCGAAGTCAAATTTTTCTAGGTTACCTATAATACTAATCTCATCAAATTTCAAGTATGTTCTGCAGATTACCTGTGTCAAGTACGTCTAAGTCATTCCAGATAGATTTTAGGTGCCTGTTTACCAACTTACGATAAATAGACGTGTGCAGGCGCGATTATGCTTACGGATATTGTGTTTTGGTGTCTTTTGCTCCCATTCGTGATGGGTGAAAAACTTCATCTCACCCAGGTGAGAATTCGACTTATCCTCTCCGGCATCTCTAAATCTATCCTTTTTTGACATAAATTTATTTCATCAGATCATTGGATGCATGCATTCATTGAATGTCGTTTTTCTTATCATTGAGACCGCACTCAATCGCTTGGTAAGGTTCACCGAGTCTTTTAACTACTTTTAGCTGAATTTAAATATTCAAAGCTAATCATAAAGACTCTACATCTCCACATTTCATAGCCATTTACGTTGTTCGGCATCATCTATTTTGTTTTGTGGAGCGGTGCTTATGTTTTTTTCCTATGGATTTTTCATGCGTGTTGTTTTACGTGGTAATTACAAGTATTTTCTAATGTTCTGATTAAAAATTTCTGGAGTTATATGATTCACTCTAAAGAGGAGTGTGTATGCAGGTGGCCATATCATTTTCTCGACCTTTCAACTCCATTGGCGCCTCTATGGTAAGCATGTTGTTTATTCAGACCCAGTCCCATCAAACTAAACTCTTCTTAATCATGTTGTCTAATGGGACTTTGAATCCCATCAAACTAAACTCTTCCTAATTATGTTCTAATGGGACTTTGGGTTTATTAGGTATATGGATCTGGCTTTGGTTCATATTCCCTGCTATGGACTGTATGTATTGCTTACAAAAGCTAAACATGCATCTTTGTCAGATCAATTTAGTTCCTCATCTTCAATTTAGAAATACCTAATGTAATTTGGTATTGTGATTTAATAGTTATTTCAATGTATTATTATTCACATGAACTTTGTAATTTTCACACTTTGCCTTGTATGAAACATTTAACACCTAAAACTTTTGAAGTGGATGTAGACTATCATATCTTATTTTGCCCAGGAAAATAAAAAATTATAAATAAATTAAAACATAAGAGAACATATGTTAGGAAGACTTATTCATGCTGGAGTTTTTGATATTTCTTGATATTTTGAATTATTAATTATATTGGTTTGAGTGAGATTTCTTTTAAATATATATTCATATTTTTTCTTCATGTATTGATTTAATTATGTAATTGTTGGTTTTTGATTAATATAAAATTATTATTTTCATAATCCTTGGTTTTTGCTCTCATCTCCTTTTCGATTGACTAATATAAATTTGTTGATGAGGAAATTTTGCATTTAAGGTACAGTATTATAAGTCTCAAGTTTTAGTTTGTTTTGGTTCTATGAAGATTAATAATAATAATAATTATTATTATTACTTTTCTTTAGAACTTCTATTTAAGATTTGTGATTTTGTTTTTCGTTTTAGTTCTTAGTATTTCATAATATCATTGTTCATTTGGTTAGAGGTGTCTTATGCAATATTTATTAAAAAAAATAAGTTGCATTATTTGTCGACTGTAGAACTTTTAAACAAATATGTGTATAGCCATGATTAATCGTATGTGGTTGTTTCTAGAGAATGCTTTATAAAGACCGAGAATGTGAGAGCGTTCTGGGTCGAGCATTTTTCCGACTGAGACGAGGAGATCAGACTTTTGTGTGTCTTTCGAGTCACGGGCACCGGCTAAAACTTCTGTATCTATTTCTAGAGGGTCGAGTCGAAGAGTTTATTCAAGTAGGTGAGTTAAAGATTTATATATAGTTTAATTGTCTTTTTTGTCCAGTTCTTTTTTAATAATTAATCATTTTGTGTTGATCTCAGATCAGAGACCAAATAATGGCTTGCCTCAGTCTTTACTCAGATCCTGCGACCTTTATTCAGGTAATATTTAATTACTTTTTAATATTGAAAAATAGTTATAATGATTAAAATTGACGTGATATCACGGTAATTTTTTTTAACTGCAGGCAGCACTTCCTCAGATTCTTCATGATACGGAAAAATAATACTTTGAGAATTGCATAAATTTAATGAGGAAAGGAGCAAATATTTTGTATGATAGAATAAAGGAAATTCCTTGCATTACTTGCCCGCAAAAACCCGAAGTTGCTATATTTGTGAAGGTTAGAATATTTGGTGTTAATTGATTAGTTGGTTATTTAATATGATAACAATTAACATATAAATTGAGTGGTGATATTAATGGCAGGTTAAGTTGCACTCTTCACTACAAGAGGACATTGATGATGACGTGGATTTCTGCTACAAGCTGGCAAAAGAAGAGTCTGTGATTCTTATGCCCGGTAAGGATGACACAGAATGTTAATTAAAATCAATGATTGGGTTATTTATATGAATATTATGTGACAATTAATTAAATAATTTTATTCCCTATATTATATTGATCACTCCGATCGGGTCAGGTGCGTGCTTTTGTTGTGTTGTGCAGGGGTCGTGGTCGGAGTGAAGGGCTGGCTTCGATTCTGTTATGCGATAGAGGCACCGGATCTTGAAGATGGCATTGATMGAATTAAAGCTTTGCGCCAGAGGCATGCAAAACAAACCCACATTAAAGATCATTAGAACTTTTCAGGCCATAGGGTTCCAATTGCTTCTGTTTTTGACCCCTTGAAATTTGAAGTGGAGAACATATGTTTAAATTTGGTCAAACTATACTTTTTATGCCTATTGGGATGTCTTAGGCTTGCTTTTGTTAAAGATTTTTGGTCCAAGACTGAGAATATCGTGATTGAGATTTTGAATCTCAATTATCGTTTGTTTTACGATTTTAATTTTCAATCCATAACCAACCATTTTATACACTTAATTCCACATAATGGATTAATTATGTTGAAGAGTTCTTTTTTTTTTAAATCAACACAAAATGATTAATTATTAAAGTCGAAGAGTTCTTTTTTTTTTCTTGCTCTTAGTTTTATCTAATTGTATTTTGGAATATTTTATCTTATTGTATTTTGAGCAATTGAATTATCTTGTGCGCGCGTGCGTGTTTATGTACTGATGATTCTACTGTTATGTTCGATAAAATTTTCACTAAATCTGCCCGACTAATCATTATTTGTATTAAAATTTCAGCCCTGGATATTTTTGCATAAAACTAGAGGAACAAAGGGCGTCATCAGGGAAATGCATCTGGTCAAGGCCAAGAGTTACTTCGGAGGACGTGATGCTCCACAAACACTATTTAAGGCAGTGTTGGATAATGTTAGTCGCACTAGCTCAGGACGTTATTAGAGGCA
>BMAC01000147.1:794754-806436 GCA_014905375.1 Phtheirospermum japonicum | reverse complement strand
GGTGAATCAAATCATCATTAATATTAATTATGGTATCTATCATAATTATGTTAATAAAACTCCTACACAACTAAAAAAAGAAAATAATCCTACGTGCCATTTACGTGGCATTCTACTCATCTTGTTTTCTCTCTCCAAACCTCTGCTTTAATATATATATATATATATATATATATATATATATATAGGTGATTGGATATAAAAATGGGATAACTACAAAGTTATTCTAGTTTTATACACAATATTACAATATAATCTAACAATCCCAATCCTACCTAAACCTCTTTTTTATTTCTCTATATACTCCCATAATCCCCGACCCACTTTCATATTTAAGCCACTAAAACACATCTAATTATTTTTATATTCCCAACAAAAATCACGCAACTCCGATTTTCCAAAAATTTCAAGCAGTTCGAAGCCATAATTCAAAGCTGTAATGCAAAGCTTTGAATTGTAGCAATCCAAATCTCCAAATTACTATGAAACCAATTTTCCCAAAAATCTAAGCAGCTTGAAGCTAAAACATCGCAAAGGCTTCCAATTGAAGCAATTCAAGGTTTCAATCATGCGCGGAGAAATTTCTTCAATTCAAATTTGGAATCGAAGAAGAATAGAGATTGTAGCAAATCCTAAATCAAAGCAACAAATATAAAATAATGACGCAAGTCAAATCATAAAAACCTCAAAGAATTGTAGTACTTTGAATCTATAACTGACAGAAATCGAGGCGGTGAAGGAAGATCCGACAAAAATCGTGGAAAAGGGAAGAAGATCCAGCAAAAGTCCAAACAAATAAGGTATTTGGTTCGACTTGAAATTCATTGTATTTATATAGATTATTTTCTGAATATCAGATTATTTTTGCATTAAATTTATGATATTAGACAAAATTTATGCAACTGATCCTGTTGTTGTTGGTGACTCAAGCTTACATAGACTTTTTTACAAATTTTCCTTATCTAGATTGTTTCATTGATGCTTCTTTTCTCAATATTCCGCATTAAATTAATTATTTTGGACCAAATTTATTATATTGTGCTAGTTGTTGGTGGTGATTCTGGTTTGCAAATATTTATTATCAAATTTTTTCTCGTGATTGTTTCTATACTATTTCTATATTATTTCTTTGATGTTTCTGATCACAAATTGATATTTCAAATATTCGGAATTTTGTAGCTTTTTCCTGAAGATGTTTGAGAATGTAGTTCAAAGCACTTCTCGCACTTAGTATATTATGTTAGTGTACCTTTAGATTTCAGAATTTGTTCCAAAGTATTTTGATGTGTTTTTAGAATTTATTGTTTCATTTATGTATTCAGTTTGTTTACAATTTGTTTCACAATGGTATAAATGTATGCAGATAGCAACTATTCCAGTATTAGTGTACAACAATGGGCAGTGGCAAAAGAACAAGTCTTACACCAACTTTGAAACAAAATTGATACTTGTTCAAAGGACTGTGCATTCACAATGCTAAGAGAACTTTTAGAAAGCAGATACAAATCAAGAAGGAGAAAGAAACAATGTAGATTAAATACCAATTGAAAAAAGAGCTGCCACCAATGAAGATTGAAATTGATTTGAATCTCGGTTTCTACATGGAAATAAATTTCCTATGTGCATCGACATCATTGTCAACAAAGAGAATTTCTTCCTCACCAAGGAAAGAGAAACAATCTACAACTAATTAGAAACATTTTCGAAACAAGCAACATAGAAAATACAACATTGTACCAACAAGATAGAAACAAGGGTGAAACAATCAACAACATATCGGTAGAGGCATCGGCAGTCGGTAACATGGGTGAAATATTCACCGACTTCATCAACATGCCAACATCATCTATAGAAACAAGATAGAAGAAGCTACAATTCTTCAGATTGAAGGAACAAAACATGATGAAGAAGAAATCGAAGTATGAGATGTCTTTGAAGACACAGAAGCATTAGCTAAATACGTAGCTAGTATGCTTTGACAAACTGCTTCCACTTCAGAGTGAAGACGTCGAGTAAGAAGCAATATTATATACGACGTACGGTTGAAGCTTGAAAATGCCACTTAAGATAATCCAAAAATATTTAGATGGAGAGATTCATAGTCAGAAAACCGGACAACAACCACACTTGTCCATTGGATCAAAGGATGAGGGGCAGCAAGAATGCTACTACAAAGCTCATTGCAGATCTTATAAAATCAAAATACCTTAACAACATGAAAATAGTGTAGACACCAGTAGAATACATGAGGGACATGAAGGAAGAGTATAAAGTAGCCTTAGAATACAAAAAGGCATGGGGAGCAAAAGAGAAAGCATTGGGAATGTTGAGAGGGAAGACTGATGCATCTTATCAAAAGCTACCGGCCAACCTCTATATGTTGAAGAAAATGAATCCCGTATCATTTGGAGTGATACTAAAAACTGAGAGCAATAATTTCATATTCTTGGTGATGTCTCTAAATGCGTAAATCAAAGCATGGAAACACTGCAAGCCGATAATTATTGTTTATAGTACATTCTTGAGAGAAAGTTATAGGGGAACATTATTGCCCGCATGTACATACGATGCAAATTGAATAATTCTCCCTTTGGCTTTTGCAATTGTAGATAACAAGAATGACAACTGTATATAGTTTTTTGAGAACTTGAGGAAAGCCTTTGGAATCAGAGAGGTTGTGCATAGTGTTTGACATAAACAATAACATTGTTTCAGTAATAAAAGAGGTACTTGTTCCATCATTATTTCTATAATGTTTCCTGCATGTTTCCAATCTACTTCATGCTTGTTTCTACACCATAATTCTCTTGATTTTTAAAGGTGTATCCTGAAGCAGATCAAGCATCGTGCATATACCATCTCCTAAAAAATTTGAAAAAAACATTTCAAAAGAAGGACAAACAGTTGGTAGGATCCTTTGCAGGTGCAGCAAAATCCTACATGAACAAAGAATTTGAGAAACACATGTTTTTCTCGATAGACTTAATATCACAATCAACCCGTACCTTTCAAGCATCAGCTAAGATATATGGGCTTGAATACATTATTTGAACAATAGGTATTTCACCATGACCTTTAACATTGCAGAGTCATTAAATGCCACCAATATCACAGGAAGAGAACTGTCGGTAACTATTCAACTACAGTACTTAAGAACTCTGCTTTAATATTGGACTTGCAAAAATAGAGATGAAGCATGATCAACATTCGCAAATATGGAAAAAACAACAGAGGAATATCTAAACAAGAACTACTTTAGTTCGCTATTAATAAGAGTAAGATTCTAACTAAGTTGTTTCAAAACTGTGTCATTGATGTTTCTAACTATGTTGTTTGAAAAATGTTTCCGTATGTTTCTTTTTTGTGTCTGCATATAAATTACAGATGAGGAGAGCAAATGATCACATATTCAAATTCAGTGAAGATATAAAGGTGTTTATTGTGGACTTAGAGAAAAGGACCTACACTTGCAACATGTTTCAGATGGATGAGATCCCTTGACATAACAATTAAAAGAAATGAATCTAGATCCTTACAACTACTGTTCATATTACTACATGAAAGAAGAAATTCTTTTGACTTATTCCAAAATAGTTTATCCAATTAGGCATGAAGATAATTCAATGCTACCAAAAGAAGCTCGAGGTATGGTGGTTCTTCCTCTGACCGACATGACAAAAGCTTTAAGACCAAAGAAAAAGAGATACAAGGCAGCATGTGAGAAACACTTAAAATTAAAACGCAGAAAGTGCAGAGAGACGGGCCATAATAAGAAGACATCCAGGAATGCCCCCAAAAGGCATGTGTTTCATAGTTAGTTTCATACTAGTTGCAAATTTGGTACATGATTATGTTCCAATTGAGAACAAGTTTTTAGGTTCTTTCAAGTTTCATGAATTGATTTTTCTTCCTCGGGCACTACTTTTGATTTTATTTACAGTTCTTTCAATTTTGATGAATTGGTTTTCTTCTTGGGCATTCCTTTTGATTGTATTTACATCTTTTTAGGTGATGTTTCCAGGTTGTTTCCTGCTTGTTTCTATACCCATGTGTTATGTTTATTTCTTGTTTCCAGTTTGTTTGTTGCTTGTTTTTATTTTATTTAAAGTTTGTTTTCTGCTTGTTTCTGTGTTGTTTCGACAATGATTCATGTTTGTTCCTTGCTTGTTTCTATACCCTAATACTTGGGAAAGTGAACCTTGATAAGGAATTATTTAAACTCATTTTCTTTTTTGTTTGTTTCTATATCCTAACATTTGGGAAAGTGAACCCCGTCAAGGAATTGTTTAAACTCGTTCTCTTTTTTTGTGTTTTCTTTTACACGAGAACAATCAATTAAAGTTTAATCTAGTTGGATTCATTATGTTATCAATCCAGGCTTGAACACAAGGTTTGCTTTGGGAAAATATGAAGCTCGACTCGATCTCAAATCACTTACTAAATGAAAAAGTAAAGCATACTACTATGATGTTATTTTGTGTTTCAAAATTGTTTCCAGTTTGTTTTATACTTGCTTCTATACTCCAAGGATTGGAAAAGTGTGCTAATAAAACTTGTGTTGTGTTTCTATAATGTGTCCACTTTGTTCAATACTTGTTTCTACACCTTTAGTTATGGATTTTATTTTTTTGCCGACAATACATCAACTTAGCAACTACAAACATAAAAAGAAAGATAGAACAAGAGAAGAAGCTTACAAACTACATGAATTGAATAATGAAAACATCATCCCCATTAAAAATAAAAAATAAAAATTCATTGTTCAGTACAAGTACTGCATAATATATAAAATGAGACTAGATACTTGATTGTCAAATTCCTACATTATATAATACTAAATGAACTCTCTCTGAAAAATAAACTTTGTTAGACACATAACTTGTTTCCAAATTATTTCCAAAAAGTTGCATACTTCTTTATATCCCACCTAAATTCATCCACACAAAGACATCATTAGAAACCTTTGTTTAATACAATTATTACTGAATGATATACAAAATTCACAAGAGTTAATTAATTATCTCAGGCTTTTGTTTTGTCTAACATCAATGCCTTTTCGTCTTTTCTAAGTGCAATATTGGTTTTTACATGGCTATCTTCATTAATTACTCCATTTTCCTACTTAAAATCTAATTAATTCTGCACATTGAATTCTTCGACAGACATTTCCCTTCCACATATATTCTGCATAGGATGAAACAAACACCCAAAATTTCTACATAAGGGGAAAAACCATAAAGTTAATACATTGTTAAAACTAAGAAATGGTGAAGAAATAAAGAAGAAAATTACTCTCTATCTTGGACAGGGATATTTTTCACAAAATTCACCACAACGGGAACACGAGCAATGGCCGCTCAGGATTTTGGTTCTAGTAATAAAAACTTATTTGTTTATTATACTCTACAAAAGCGTAAGTATACAGTGTAGTTGTAGTACGCAATGAGCAAGATCAGTTTCCACAGGGACCATATATCGATTCAAAGTTGACAAGTAGTATAATTTACATAATTTAGTTTTGTCCAAATAATAACAAAGGATGATTTGTTATTTGTCATGAGACTAACGAGCATAAACTAACTGAAGATATAAAATAATAAATTATCCAAAAAACAATGCACAATTTAAAAAATATATAATATCAAGTGATGGGGAATATTTCGGGGTTTGGGATTGCAATGAACTCTAAATGTTTTTTCATTTCTATCAATCAAGTATTGTTTGTGATTCAATTCACTATAAGCCAATCAAAAATATAGTTTAATCCTGGTCTTAAAGTGATTAGACTATAGATTTGAAGTATGAAACAACGTCTCCATTTGAAACCATATTTAGAATTCAAAAGGTTTTAAAGATTTGTACAACTTCACTAATAATCTCAAACCTCTCGGTATTGTTGATTAGTGTATTTTGTGTTTGAAAGCCTATTGATGAATCTCATCTCTCGAACTATGATTCATCAAACTATTATTTATAAAAGATTGTCAATCAGTCACAACTATATAAGTATAAACGATTGCCAATTATGCAAAAATGAAATCAAAACTCGAAAATAGTGAAGGGATCATACTCAATTTTAAGAAAGATTAAAATAATATTTATTCATTATTTATCCAAACACCATAACAGTGAAGAATAAGCTAGACATGTTCATGAAATAAGCTAGGTAATTCATCAAACATATAACATTTATACATAAAAACTAAATAAAGATAGACCGTATGGAATTCTGTGGATCCTTCGATCTTCTTACTTCCATGTGTTTCTCCTCTAAATTCTTATAAACACTCTGTAACTCATAATCTTGAAACTGATATTAAGAAATGTGATATTCTACGATGATGGATGATAATATATGTAAAGATGTATGTGGACTGGTTTGAGACCTCCTCTCTATGGTCCACCATGGAATCCCAACCTTCAATTAAGATATTGTAATGTTTATCATGTTTGCGAACCTTTCGTGACCCGAGTTGTGACTACGAATGGCTTCACGACTGGTCATCATGAAAACAACACCCAGTAACGACTGGAGTTGCAAATGTGAAGAGGGTTAAAACTGGTTTCCGTGAAAATAAAGTTTAGAATCGACCCGAGTCGTGATCGCGAAGGGGTCGCGTCTAGGTCTCTAGGACCCGTTAATGTGTTAAACTTGTGGGCTTGCTCCAATTTTGCCCCAATGGGCTATATTCTTCCCTAGCCTTAGTTTTAATATTCATTCTTTCTACCCTTATGCTCTTTTAAGCCTAATCAGCTTCAATATCCTATAAAAACAACACAAAAATATTAAACACATAATAATGCCCAAATAATAGAAAATCAAACTAAAAGATGTTATAAATGCACAAAAATAGTTCAAAAATAATCAAATAAGTCTGAATATGTGTATAAAAACTGTGTTTATCAAATCCCCTAACTTAAATGTTTGTTCGTCCTAGAAGAAATGAGAGATAAGAAATAAAAACAAGTACGGACATGCCGAAAATCAAGATGATATATTCGCTTCAGAAGTAGCATTTTTTAAACTATAAACATAACATAAAGAATCAATCGAAAGACCCTTTTTACCTTTAACCTCTTGATTCGAAACAATGATCCTTACAATGTAAGTGTTTCGCTCATCAAACAAGTGTTTGATTAGCATGTGTATACACTCTATATCAAATATATGTATGAACTATAATATAAGCTTTCAAATTCTTTTATCTCTCCACTGCTCGGTGTGTAATAAAAACAAAAATCAAATAGTTTTTTTTATTAAGGTTGTAATGTAGGCTCTTTGGTAAGGTATGAAGACAAAAGTGACTATAATGCGAACTAAAGCACAAGAATACCACAACTACCATCTTTAGAAACTTGAAGTTTTTTTTTTAACATGCTTCACCTTATCCTCCTAACCTACTCTTTGAAAACTTAGCCTTTAAAACATAAGCTTTATTTATACCCTAAAACTACTAAAACTTTTTTGTATTTACTTGAAGCATTTTAGATTTTTTCTTCTTATCAACTAAACTAAATATAAATATAGAATATAATAGACTTTAAGAATCTTATTGTCAAAGTTTGCACTTTTTTAAAAAACTTTGACGCCTATCGAAAGAAAATAAATCCCTGCATCGAAAAATTAATCCACTTAAACTAACCAACATAAAAACAAAATTAAACTCTCACAACTCACATAATGTTTGAGAGCATAAAATAAGCTCGTGGCTATCAAAGAATGGGAGTAAAAATCTCAATAGAACTAACTACAGTTTGTTTTATTTGGTGTAGGTTTTTTAAATTGATAAACCAAAATTAGGTTTTCAAAAATATGCCAAAATCATTTTCAAGTTTTTCATACATTTGAAACCTCGACACAAAAACCAAAGCAAGTTCTAAAGAGATGCACACACGACCAATATTTCACACAAGAAAGAAAAAAAGGCATAACAACCAAAGTTCAAGCATGTGTTTTTGGAAATATAGAAAACATTCAAAAATTAACTCATCCTTAAGGTATCATCAGTTATTTCACAAAAAGTCTATAGAAATGCACATTCCATCAAATGAATCAAATATTATTATTATTACAGACCCATTATCCAAAAAGCCCACTTTATTTATAATAAATTAATTAAACGTCCAAATAAAAAAATAGTAAACACAAGAAAATGAAATAAAACAACTAATTCAATCCTATATGAAATGCAAAATGATAATACATGACAAAAGTAAGCCGCATTCTATCCCCCAAAACTTATTTGCTACTTAGTAGTAATAAGTTTGGAAAAGAAGAAGTTGTTTACTTTGGTGAGACTCAGAAAATCAAGGCAAGTCGTGAGTAGAAGTTTTGGCTTCTTAATCGTGTTGGAGAATATGAAAACTATCCATCCATCTCATCATCATCTACTACACGTCTCCCCCCCCCACCCCCCTCCGCATCTCAACATGGCATTGCTGTACCTCATCCATCCGGTCCTCCAACCTCATCATCCTTTCAGAATCTTGCTCCTCTCTCGACCGACATCGTGAGAGACCTACTTAATCATCGTTGGGACTCGATCCTTCATGTGGTTTCCCAAGAGCCCTTATGATTTAATGGTATTCATGTGAATCGAGGTTTCAATTTATTCCATGTAGAAAATCAACGGGTGAGGTGAGTGCCAGATTCAGTAGTGGGAAATTCTCTTTTTCTCATTGTTAGAAGAGATATAGACCCATACAGAAGGATCATTTTGATATTCTCAAATGCTCGATATCCAACTCGTTGTTCCCTTAAATAACCCCTTAATTTGAAGATCAGATCCCCAAAAATTTGACAATTGGTGCAATTAATCCTCCTATGCATATGAGTCACTTCTTGATGTTCGATTATTAAACTAAATGGTCGATTAGGGGCCATGCAACGTTGAACGTCATTCTCAATAGCATAAATTATAATGCCACCAACTCTTGTTTCTGTATGCCTCCATTTTAATAATGGACAATTATCATGGATGATATCACCCTTTGAATATATCAAAGCATCAGGTTCTAAATCTCTGAGTCCTTGGAGTTCTTTCATTTAAATTCGGGCCTCGTTCACCGACTCTCTTGCTAATTCAGGCTTAAAACTACTTCCAGATGTAATTTAATAGATCTTAAACACAATATCCTCCATCAGGGAGGTTGAAAAGTGTAGTGATTTAGGTCTAGGTAAGGCGGTGCTCGGTGTTATCTAATTGAAAAGTTATCGCCTCCGGATCTCTTGTCGTTCTCACCCTCTCAATTTTAAGGGTGCTCAAGAATTCTAACATCAACCTCTCGAAAGTTATCCATCATCTCGTCGAGGGTAGGAAGGGAAATAGGCTTGGGCCTTGCTCGATTGGATCGATGAATGTTGTTAATTAATGGTGTAAGCTCTAGTTTAAGTGATCGTCTACCCTGCATGCACTCAACAACAAATCAACGTATGGAATGTCAAAAACTTGACCCAAGTTCAATTATACAAATAGACGGATAAATAAAAAGTAATACAAATAAACATCTTCAAAACCTTTGCTGGTTCCCCTGCAACGACGCCAAAATTTTGATTGAACTTTCAGTACCTAAAAGCTTAAAAGTTCGCTCGCAAGAGTACGAGTTTGCTTGTGCGTTGGTAATTCTAAACCGGGTCGAATCTCGAGGAACTAAAAATCAGAATTTTGGATGTTTGTTTGATCACAATATCACACACGAAGGTTTGTGATTGTATAAACTACGAATTGAAAAGAAAGAGCAATTATTTAAAATTAATTAATTAAACTAATTAATCTATACTAATTAATAAAACAAATTTAAAGAGCTAAATAAACTCTGGTTTTAGAACAACTAGTGAATTACAGCTCTATTGTACCAAGAACAATTAAAGATCATGAACAAACTAGGGTTTTAGAAATGGAAAAGATCATGAACGGAAATACTACTATGATTATTAAATGTAAATTAACGAAATGAAATTGAAAGGGAAAAGATTACGTTCTATATTATCTACTAAATCCAAAGTTCAAAATCCGGAAAGAAAGAACAAATTATCAAAAATCTAGAATTAACTAACAACTAATCTAGAAAGCAATTAAAGATTTTAGAGTACTTATTATCTAGAACAAAAAAGTAGTAAATCTCCAGCTATTCCGGAGAAAGGAAGGTGATCTCAAGCGTATAAGAAATCGCAAAACGAAAGAATGGAGCTTAAGAACTTGTGATCTTCAATCTTGATCTTGAATCTATGTGATGGAGGAAGGAATTGGGCTCTTTTTGTGCCTTGTAACCCTAGGAGTGTCCAAAAGCTGATTTTTGTTGAAGTATGGAAGGATATATATAAGTTTCCAAAAACAAGAATAAGAATTTCCTTCCAAAAATTAGCATCTGTGAGTCAGCGTCGATGGGCGTCGATTGACGGGTGGATCGACCAAAACAACAGAGAGTTTGTTGGCCAAGTACATAGACCGATAGGGCGTCAACAATTGTAATAAAGAGTTTATCGACGGGTCATCGATAAAGTGGTCGATCGATGCCAGCAGATCATAGACGTCGATGTTGGCGTCAATTGACGGTTGCTTCCGGTGCTGCTTTTTTGCCAATTTGCTCGTTCTCGTCTCTCGGTTCCCGCGACGGTTTGCAAGCTTCATCCTTTTAGTACTGAGCTTCCTTTGCTACTTTAGATGTATGAGGAAAAACAAAAAATAATCACCCAATTGCAACAATTACGATCAAAACATGGTAAAATAAGCCGGAGATACATAAATATGAGAATATGCTCAATCTATCCAACCTATACTGAAATTAATCACAAAAATCTAACTAAAATACTACCTAAATATATATAAATATCAATACAAATACATGTTAATCAACAAGGTAGATATAAAAATATAAATCAGCTAAAAATAACTAGAGCAGATGACCAACCTATACCCCATAATCTTCAGTGCTCAATTCACCACCGACCTGCCCAGTCGCCCCGGCGACCTCCCCGAAGTCTTTCTCAAACTGGGACCCACCCTCCAGCTCGCCCAGACCAGCAAAGGTCGTGGAGGAAGTGGTTTCTGGCAAGGCAAGAATCAGGGCCTGCTCTGGGCGAGAAGAGGAGTCTTGGTCAGGAGCATTGAAGATCTGGAGAATGTGCTTGGCAAATTCTGGGGCTCCAATATGGTGAAGGCGATTGCCATCCTCCAAAAATGTAAGGTCAGTGGGCTCAGGAGGATTTGAAAAAGTTTTCTCGCGATTGAAGGGGGCAGAGGGGTTCTCTTTGGACCACTTCTCGTAAGTGTCCAGCCCAAAGTGGTAGTAGGCTTCAACATCTAGGAGGAGAAGTTCAAATAGCACTTGCGAGTGTGAAAGGGCTAGCCTAGTCACCTCTCGAGTTGTCTGGATAAGTTCCAACCCTTCTTCCGAGTTGAGGGACTCAGTCCGCCCCTCGACCTGACCTTCCGATAGGCTCTCAGTACGAGCCTCAGCAACTCATTTTTTCGCGTCTTCTGCTTAAAGAAACGCTTAAGCTCGGGCCTTCCCTAGCTCAGCCTAAAGCTTAGTCACCTGAGCCTGAAGTCCCTTAGTCTCGGCTCCTCTCTCTTTCGAGAGACTCACTAGCCTTTTCTCCCTATCCTTAAGGGTCGCATGCTCCTTGCCAAGGTCGGAGTTCATTACATAACCCCCGGGCCCGAGGTACCAAGATGGCCC
>BMAC01000147.1:762936-786591 GCA_014905375.1 Phtheirospermum japonicum | reverse complement strand
TTTTTGCTTCAATTATAATTTGTACAATTAACAAAATTTACAAATCAAAGTACACTAATCTATCGGTCTTTAGAAACATACAAACTTGATAACAAAATTTCGATTTGATAATTTAATATCATACTTATTTTGTAATTTAATTACATCTATACATGCCAATTGATATAAAAAGTATACAACAAAATCCTTTTATGTTTCCTTTACAGTTTCTTTTATTTTTTTAGGAAAAAAATCAATACGACATTGTTTGCATTAGAAATTAAAAATAAAAACTATAGGTCTAGGGAACCTAGGAGCGCCTAGGGCCGATTAATTCCCGATTAGGCACCAGACAAATATTTTGTAATCCGATTACAAAGTTTTCGAGTCGGCTAGGGGCCACGTAACGCCTGGGCGTCGCCTATGCCGATTTATGCAATACTGATTATAAATAAATACTTATAATTTAATTATGAGTTATTGTATTTTTTTTACGTTTTTGTAATCTTTTCAGTATTACTTTTTATATTTTATAATATTATAATTATCTTTATTTTGTTTCATATTATATATGGTTATTTAGGATATTTTCGAAAATTAATTTTTTAAACATATTCTACATAATTATTTTCATGAGTTTTATGATTTAAAAAAAGATTTATTAACTGAGTATTCATAATCTAATTATAAATTATTATATTTTGTTTATCTCGTTTCTTTAATTTTTCTCAATATTAATTTAAAATCTTTATTCATTATATTTATGTATTTTCAATAATTCAGATCTTAAATGATTAATTAGAACTTATTTATAGATTTATTTAAACCAATTTTAATGTTTATAAATTTTATATATATATATATATATATATATATATAATTTTGTTATGTAAACATAGTAATGTTGTATTTTCAAATATGAATAAGATAATATAGTATTATCAATGAAAAATGAAGAAAATTATAAATCACAAAGATTGTTTTAAAATAAAAATCAGGTTACCCTATATTTATTCTATTATTTAAGTATTTTTTGCAACCTGTACTATACGAGTTCTACACTTCAACTTAAAGTATCTTTTATTGCAAATAACAATCCATATTATACGACAATTATTACTTGCAACCTCCATCGAATATTCTGTCAAAAAAGACACGAAAATGGCGTTTGCATTACACTTGCGTGAGTCGGTGATTTTTTGGACCAAAAATGAAATAGAGGTTGCATTTAATAATTTTCATGTAGTACGGGTTGCAAACGATAACAAAAAAAAGTTACGCTTCAAAGCAGAAAAACGTCTATAGAACAGATTGTAAAAGATAATTGTCTCAAAATAATTATATTTAAATCACTCTATTACACATTCCTGTATTAACTTTTACGGAAAACAATTAATTTGTTATAGCAGCATAAATGAAAAAAAAATATTTTAATTATATTAACCGACATTTCTTTAATTATATGTAAATATAAACCCAATACTTTTGGGATGGAGAGAATAACTTTCAACTCCACAACTATTAATTATGTTGAAGCCGGTCATCTCAAATTTTCCAAGTTTTGTGAAATTCTTAAATGTGTTGTCCATGTTCTAAAATGTGATAAAAGCGAAATAAATGGTAGATAGTATGGGGCCTAATGCTTAGACAAGTCTATAATGGCGTGGGTGTTTAAGGAGAGTAACGCCTAAATTGCGATTTTCGAATTGTGCGACAAGCGGAACCATGTTATTCAAGGCTATACGTGAACCCAACACCCTAAATGTTTGAAATTTTGTGCTCTTCACATAACAAGTTATCGATATTTAACATTTTGAGGGGACCAATCAACACTAGTATGGTGGAATCAAAAATACAAGTCACCATCACATTCATACATTGCTTTATTAATTATTTGAAGAACAAGTCAATCCAGGATTGATGTATATGTCGAACCATGGAATTTCAAGTACATGACAGTGGTGGGATTTCGCTGGAAACACATTGTTTGGAGACAACCGAACTAACGATTTCAGGTTTTAGTCCAGCTAAATACCTGAAAACTTTGCCAATTAAAGGGAGATAAAAAGATTCCAATTTCGTTTACAGGAATATTAATAGAATAAATATAAATATAGCAATTATTTATCGTTCAGTTAGGTTTATACGATGTCCTGTTAGACGTAATTTTAGTCTAGCAATTATTCTTGTAATTACTAGTAACTAACTTTGTAATTAGTTAAACTTTGGGAAAAATATTTTTTGCCACCTGTACTTGTAGAGTTTTTATAATTTGCAACTTAATATTTTTTTTTTGTTGTTATTAACAACCCAAAGTATGCGAGTTTTGTTATTTGCAACCTTCAGGCTATTTTCCACTCAAAAAATGGTTGAATCGAAGCACGTAAACATCATGCCTCATCACCAATTATTTTATTGGGCAATATTTTCATGTTTTTAGAATGAGACATGAGGTTTACGTGCTTCAATTCAACCATTTTTTGAATGAAAAATAGCCTGAAGGTTGCAAAGAGTAAAACCCGCATACTTTGGGTTGTCAATAACAAAAAAAAAATTAAAAAATTAGGTTGCAAATCATAAAAACGCTACAAGTACAGGTGACAAAGAATTCTTTCCCTTAAACTTTTGTATTAAAATACCTAATGTGAATCAATAAAAAGATGGGAAATAAACCTTCTTTCATGCTATCATTATTTTAGGGAATGCTCCTCTTCCCCTTTCTCTATATCTTCAACAAACTTTTCTTTCATCGTCTTCAATCAACCATGGGCAAATCCAAATCCTCTTCTCAGCCGGCTCCTGTCGTTTCAAATGTCAAGAACCTAATCCCCATTATCCTCGAATTGGGAAATATTCATTATGCAATTAACTTGGGCAGAACTCTTCAAAATTCATGCTTGTTGTCACCGTGTCATCCACCACATAATCCCACTGAAAACCCCCAAGGAAAAAGATCAAACGACGAGAAAGAGAACACCCTCGATGCCACGTTTCTTCAATGGATCTATGCAACTATATTGAATAATTTATTGCATGTGATTATCCACTACTGCAGAAACTGCTTTTTACAACAGTTTTTTACTGTCATTTACGGCGGTTTTTATTGAACCGTGAACAAAACTTTTGTGCACCCAATTTTATATATTTTTAATTTAAAACACGCAAACTTGCTCACAAGAGTACGAGGGCGCTTGTAGGGTGGAAAACTGACTCGTGTCGATCTCTTGACGACAACTGTTCGGTATCTTGGATGTGTTTCTCAATAATAATTAAACCTATAAACATTTACAAATTTGGATTTTGTTGTTTTTGATTAATAACTACGAATTTAAAAACTCAAGACTTAAACTTAAAAACTAAATTAATTTATTCTAAATTACCAACTAAGAATTGAAAGCATATAATTAAATAAATTAAAACTTAAATATAATTAACTACTTAATTATCTAATAAGCAACTTAATTAAAATTCAAAACTAAGCAATAACTCAATATAAACTTAAAACGCAGCAGCATGAAAATTCTTAATCCAACTCAATTAATCCTAACGAATCTACTAACTTGTATGAAATTAACAACTACGAATCCAACGAATCCTTGAATCATTCAACGAAGCAAGATTGCATGAATATTGTTAACCAATTCAAGTATACAATACTCAAGATTAAACATGAAAAATTGAATCTAAACAGAGAATTAATAACATAAATCGTTCAGCGAAATCAATATCCAAAACCAAACTTAAGAACATAAAGTAAATCTAATTATCTAAATCCTAAAAACTAAGGATAAAACTAAGAAAACAAGTAAAAGTTGCAGAAAACTTATTGAAACTAATGGAAGCAGAAAGATCCTCGGCTAATCCGAAGAGAAAACGCTGCAGATCGGTCGAAAATGGTTGAACGGCGTCGAACGGGCTCCGGAACAAGTCGTCGTCGAATCCTTGATTTACTCTTCGATCTATGCTTTTTGATGTTAAAATACGACTATAAACCCTAGGATTATGTTTATGGTAAGTTTTTAGGGTCACAAGCACCCTGAAACTCGGATTAATGCTTGGTATTTATAGATTTCCGAATTCTTGGACAGCAAGTCACGTAAGTCGGTTACTTGTCCCGATAACGGTATCACTTAGCGGTAAAGGGCTACTGCTAAAGATATCGTTAATGTCTCTGTTGCCTTTTAATGGTGATGGTAACAGTACGATTGTAATCGTTAAGTGTATCGTTAAGCTCTCAGTCCACCTTCAGCGATTACGTAACAGTGCAGGTAACGGTGTGGTAACCGTTAGGTATAACGGTAACAACTAACGGTAATGGCTACCGCTAAAGCTAACGTTAACTTCAAAAACTTGCTAATTCTTCGATGGAACGCTTGATTCTTGTCATTTTAATCATCAATCTTCGTCTTTTACGTGTTGAGCTCCTCCGGTTACTTAGCTATAAGGTGAAAAATAGAGATAATTTACCTATTTGCATCAATTAAGATCAAGATACGGTAAAATAAGGTGGAAGTACAAATATACGAGTTTAAGCTTAAACTATCCAACTTAAACAAAAACAAAAGGAAAAAGTGACTAAATTACTAAAAAAAATGAGCACAAATACGTGTTAATCAACTACCCCACGCTTTATTGGTTTGTTCGTTCTCGAACAAACGATAGTTTCAAAGTATAACAAGAAAGAAAATAAATTCAAGCCAAGAGTCGTGCCATGCTACATAGATAATTTTGAAAATATAGATACAAGTCGCGCAACTTCAAACACTCCACCCTTATTACATTGTCACTTCAAAATCAAATTCATGCTTTCTCATAAAGGGTAATATATGAGTGTACGCTCAAAAGCACTCAAGTATTTTCTGCATGGGATGTGTATACGCTCAAATCATACAAATACATGCACAATAAATAAGAACCAAAAATCAATATCTTTTCAATCGCATTTAAGTGTGTAATCAACAAAGAATCGGAAAATATTATTTCGGGTTGTAATGTAAGGCTCTTTGATGGGTATGTAAAATATAAGTCGTGTGGCTAACTCACGATCTAACGTGATCAATAACTCACCAAGCTATTCTAATCACGAATCAATGTGCTTCACCTCATTCAAAAGAAAAACCTCACTAAACACTCATAACATAGTCTTTAAACTTAGGCTATTTTTCAACTCGAAAACCATAAACCGACTTTTGCTCATACCACTTAAACAATATAGAAGCTCATAATATGCTTCTTTTTCTTTCAAACACAACTCTTTGCCTCTTAAATATTAGGCTTAAAGAAAATAAACAATAAAACATAAGCCTTTATTAGCGTAGGCATTGACTCAACAAGATTCACCATCCTCTTTATTCTTCTTTTTTCTTTTTTTTTTCTTGGAGGATGGTGATCCTTTATTAGAATCTTTCATAAGTTCCTGATAAAATCTCCAAAACACAAGTAACCAATAACTAACTAACTAACTAACTCCTACCCCACGCTTTTAATGATCGTAGGGGTCAACTCATAAACAATCATGGCTAATGGAAATGGATTATTTGGCTATGATTGGCTCATTCGAAATTTATAGTAGCTAAATTTATGGATATGGCCGGAATAAAGGTTTTATCTGTGCCTGATCGTCATGTTCAAAGCTAACTACACACAGCGACTTCAAAGAGATTTCACAACAGAACTCACTCAAGTACATGCAATGATGATAAACACTCAGGCTACTCACTGACTTTTGCATGAATATTTTTTGAATTGACGCTGCTTTTTGAGTTTTGCGAAATCGTTTGCGTCCAAGTACCATTTTACAATATATAAATAATAATTTTAAAACATTTATGCACTTATACACGCTCAAAAGACAAGAACCTCAAATCATACTTAGTTAACTTCGACAGGCAAGCCAGACAAACACAATTCAGCGGGGGAATAGTGATCAATCATGGTTAATTACGTTTAGATATCACAAATCACGAATTCAATTAAGCATAAATAAGAATAGCAAGTTGCTCGACCCATCCCCCCCTCTAAAAATTCGGCAAACTCCGTATTGCCATAAATAAAGAACCAATAAAATAAAGAGAGGCAAGGAGAACGTCCTTGAATATCCAAAAGGTCGGGCCGCTCTATGTTGAAATCGTGACACCAACACATCATCTCGATCGTCGTGAATCGAATTGTCTTGAGCAAAAATCTTGCGTAAGTGCCCGGTGGCATGTCATGGGGATGTAAAATACCAGAGTGCGACTCAATAGGGTTGGAATACGACCTCGATCATCGGGTATAAATTTGTAAAATTGGGCAGGCAGATGCTGTTAGCGGTAACCTAGCGGTAAGGCCTACGCTAAGTATATCGTTAAGGTGCTCTGTTCCGTGGTAGCGGTGCTCGTAGCGGCTGTAGCCACCGCTATTCTATCATTAAATCCCTCAGCTGCGGCGAATGGTACGTTCAGCGGTTGATTCTGGTCGCTAATGCCATGTAAGATGATAACGGTAAATCTAACGGTAATAGCGACCGCTACATTACCTCTAAGTCTCCAGACTTGGCCTATTATTCAATTTTTCTGCACATCGACACACGCATCACCGTACCATAGCAATTTCTATTTTTTTTCTGAATTAAGTAAATTAATGTAGAAAATAAAAGCTAGAAAGAAAAACACATAAAAGATATGCAAAAAGAAGGGATAAAGAAAACAAACGCTTGGGTTGCCTCCCAAGAAGCGCAACTTTTAACGTCGCTTTCTCGACGCTATATTGTGCGATTAATTCCAAACTTGTGGTGGATCTCCCAACTCCACCAATTTACAATCTCGGGTCTTCGTTTGTCCATCGTGATAAGGCTTGAATCGATGCTTGTGGACTTGAAATCGTGACTTCTTGCTCTCATCGCACAAAGTGGCTACCCCATACTCATCTATCTCTTTTATAAAAAATGGTCCACTCCACACTAAATTGAGATCGGTTGAACATAACTTACATTTTGATTATAAAACACTAATTGACCAACTTCTAACTTCATATCGGTAAACTTCTTGTCATGAACCTCTTTCCATTTCTTCTTCTTTGTCGTCCAAGTGCTATCACATGCCTCACCCTTGATCTTTGTACGTTCAAAAATTTTGTTCGGATCGAGGGAAATGTACTTCAAACGATTTATAGTGGCTGCAACTCTACTTTGGGCTCGGGGTCAGGTGCGTCATCCATTTCAAAATCATCAAATCCATCCATAATTTCACCTAAATTGATTCCCAACAATTCAATTAATTCCTCCCCACTCAAATGCTCCTCTTCGTCCCCGTCGTCAAACTCGTCTGTTGTGGTAATGCAGTGGAGGTCATGGACACAAGAATCGATTGGATCTACAAATGAACATTCATCTTACATAAACGAAGAAGGAGTGCGATGGATATCTTGAAGTGAAAACGTCACTGAATCTCCTAAGACGGACATGGTCATCCTTACTTTGTTCACGTCGATTAATGCATACATATTAGACATCAAAGGCCGTCCCAACAAAATGGTGTGCTCATTATTTTTACCTTGTACGTCACCAATGTCCATAATAATGAAATCTACAGTCACCAACAGCTTACCTACCTGGACTAACACATCTTCCACAATACCCAAGGGTAACCTTATCGATCGATCCGCCAATTATAGTCGCATCATGGTTGGCTTCAATGGTCCAAGATCAAATTACTTGTAAATATAATAGGGCATTAAATTTATGCCAGCACTAAGATCGAGCATCCCCCTTGCCGTCAGTCCATTCACGAGGGAAGTATTAATACAAAAACTCCCGGGATCCTTCTCTTTGGATGGAAATGGTTTCTTGATTATAGCACTAACTTCTCTTGTCAAAGCCACATGTTGGTTTGAATCCAAGCGCCTTTCCCTTGATGCTAGCTCCTTAAAAAATCTCACATACGTTGGCATCATCTTTATCACCTCTAGCAGGGGAAGGTTAATATTAACATTTTTCAATAAATTGTATAGCTCCATGAATTTTTTATTTTCCTTGGCCGGACGTAGGCGTTTTGGGAAGGGAACATGATCATAAATCGAGGGTGTCAACTTATCTGGATTCGAATTCTTCCTTTTCAATGACCCCAGAACATACGGGTTTGGTGATTTGTGTATCTGATCGACTGGGCTAGACAAATATGTTTGAGTTTGAGTTGGCATTGAAATACTGGCTCCCTCTTCGATTTCGTCTTTACCTTTCTCGATGCCGTTATCTATTACTTTTCCACTCCGCAGGACATGAATAGATGACGCTTTCTCCATTTGACTCGAAAGCTTGTTATTGTATTTCAACAATGTCGCCACGGTTGCCGACAGTTGCCCTATCTTCATATCTGAATGCCTCTGCCCTTGCTACATAGTTTTAACAAGTTCATCAAACTTTGACTCGAGTTTATTTACTTGCGAAGTTAATTGGGCGAGTCCCTCCTTGTTTCTAATCGTCTCGGCCACTTGATTTTGCTGCTAAACTAACAATTGATCATGTGATTAAACTTTAGTAGGCACTTGCCCTCGTATATGGAAATTATTTGGGTGGGGGGGTGGGGTTGTGGTGCTTGCGTATGTGGTAGTTTCTGCCCTGAATGTTGTTGGTTTGAAAAGTACTTGATGGCATTAACGTCCTCTCGTTGTTCATTATTGGTTAGACACATTATCGCTAAATGTTCGATAGATCCACATTGGTCACATGTCGCAACGGTCTTCCTTGAAGAAGCTTGGCTCGTTCGCGCGGCTCTTGATGCTGCTAATTCTTCGTTAAGTACTCCCCGATCATCTCCTTGATCGTTTGACCATCTCGCACCAAAACCTTAACTCCTTCATCTTTATCTGTTTCAGTTATGGATACTTCATCTTTATCTCTTTCAGTTAGTTCGTATAGATTCTTCGCTCTGCTTCTCCAATACTCGTTTTTCCTCGAGGGCTGTTAAATCTCCGAAATCTCCTCCTGCCGCTATTTCAACTTCTTTTCCCAATGTTCAAACCATCAAAGAAAAATTGATTAACCATCTCGAGGGAATAGTTATGGTGGGGGCATGCTTGTAAAAGTGTCTTGTAACACTCCCATGTTTCATGAAATAATTCTCCCTCCAACTGCTCAAAGGTTGCAATTTGTCTCTGCAAATGCCCTGTTGTTTGTGTCGAACAGTATTGATTGAGGAACTTCTCGCTTATCATCTCCCAATAAGTTAACGATCTCGGTTCTAAGGATAGTAACCACACCTTTGATTTGTCCTTCATGCTATAGGGAAACAAATCATTTGCACCTCCTCCCGGTTAAGGCCATTAACTATAAATCTACCCACTTCATCAATAAAACAGTTTAAAAATGCTAAAGGGTCTTCATGGGTGTTTTCGTGAAAAGTCAGAAGTAAATTAATTTGATGCGATTTAATCTCCACTTCCCTTGCAGTTGGTCTAAGAACAATATTAGAAGCAAAAGGCACAACCTTCGGACATGCCAAATCGCGCTTTCGAGGTGCTCGATTGCCCCTCGGCTCTCCAACTCGGTCATTCGCTCTCTCATAGCGATTGTCATACGCGTTCCTCTCATAATTATTTCCGCACACGTATCTCCCTTCAAAATTGTCTTGTTTGTAGCCATGGTTCTGATTTGCTAACCAAGCATCTACTCGTCTATGATTGTTAACATACTCGTTATGATGATTATGGATTTATCCATTCCTCTCCACGTCTTGTTCTCTATTCTCCATGTTTCGCTGGATTCCAGCCCATAAGCTCGGGACTGCACTTGTCCTTGCAAACGGATTGGTTCACTATCGTATTCATCTCGATTGCGACGTGGAGTTCTAGGTGGTCCATTACCTGCGTTACCATTGCTAACAGAATTTGCTGCTAACATTGCCTTAGGGATATCGTCGCAAATAAAATCAGTAGCTATAGAAAAAATGTTCTCGGGAATTGAAACGGGTCCTGGTCTCGGTGGGTTTGAACGATGGACGTTGTCAATAAATGGTGCAAGATCGAGTTGAAGTGATCAAATACCTTGAATAAAGTTAACAACAAATCAACGTACCAAGTGGCAAAATCCAAACCAAGCACAATTATACAAATAACGACTAAAAAGAAAATAAAACAAAAAAAAATCCCTGAATCCTACTTGTTTTCCCCGGCAACGGCGCCAAAATCTTGAACCAAACTTTTGTGCACCCAATTTTATATATTTTTAACTTAAAACACGCAATCTTTCTCGCAAGAGTACGAGGGCGCTTGTAGGGTGGAAAGCTGACTCGTGTTGATCTCTTGAGGACAACTGTTCGGTATCTTGGATGTGTTTCTCAATAATAATTAAAGACATAAACTTTTACAAACTTGGGTTTTGTTGTTTTTTATTAATAACTACGAATTAAAAAACTCAAGACTTAAACTTAAAAACGAAATTAATTTATCCTAAATTACCAACTAAGAATTAAAAGCATATAATTAAAAAAATTAAAACCAAGATTTAATTAACTACTTAATTATCTAATAAGCAACTTAATTAAAATTCAAAACTAAGCAATAACTCAATATAAAACTTAAAACGCAGCAGCATAAAAATTCTTAATCCAACTCAATTAATCCTAACGAATCTACTAACTTGCATGAAATTAACAACTACGAATCCAACGAATCCTTGAATCATTCAACGAAGCAAGATTGCATGAATATTATTAACCAATTTAAGTATCCAATACTCAAGCTTAAACATGAAAAACTGAATCTAAACAGAGAATTAATAACATAAATCGTTCATCGAAATCAATATCCAAAACAAAACTTAAGAACATAAAGTAAATCTAATTATCTAAATCCTAAAAACTAAGGATTAAACTAAGAAAACTAGTAAAAGTTGCAGAAAACTTATTGAAACTAATGGAAGCAGAAAGATCCTCGGCTAATCCGAAGAGAAAATGCTTACAGATCGATCGAAAACAGTTGAACGACGTCGAACGGGCTCTAGAACTCGTCATCATTATCGAATCCTTGATTTGCTCTTCGATCTATGCATTTTGATGTTAAATTCTGACTCTAAACCCTAAGATTATGTTTATGGTAAGTTTTTAGGGTCACAAGCAACCTGGAACTTGGATTAATGCTTGGTATTTATAGATTTCCGAGTTCTTGGACAACAAGTCATGTAAGTCGGTTACTGGGCCCTATAACGGTAACTGACTCGCACGTATTTGTCACAATTTTTGGTATATTTGGCTAGTGTTTTAGTTAGATTTATTATTAATTTTGGGTATAAGTCGGATTGATTGAGAATATTTTTGTATTTATGTATCTCTGACTTATTTTACCACATTTTATGTTTATTTTAGGTATTTTGAAGTTTTTCGGTGTTAAGGTGGATGAATGTGGGCCCGCGAGTGGAGTTTCAAAGAAACTGGGCCCTAATTTGGTATATTACAGCTGACACTGGGTCTGTCATCCACACTGGGTTACCTAGTGTTAGAAAATCTGGCAGAATCCATCCGATCGGACTGGGAGACCATCCGATCGGACAAAAGCATTACAAACTCGGATTTTGTGGAGATTTTCAGTTACGGAAGGGCTATTTGATGTCTAAAAAAGGCCAAGAACTCAACCACTATCAATGACACGAAAATATCACTAGGAGTCCATTCAGGAACCAATAATCCCTCGTCCAGTTCGTGACAAGCCGGGTCGAGAAGACCATCTCGAACCGCTTGGGGATGACAACCCATGAGTGTTCTTGAATTGTTTTTCATTCTATTTCCTTTTTTTTTCCAATTAAAACATTAGTTTTCAGATTTTAGATAGATGTTAGATTGGCTATCGTTAATCGTTGGAATTGGAGTTTCGTGACAAGCTTCCAGAATCCCAGCGTGGTTCATCTTATCTCCGGAATAGCTGGAGTTGGCAAGGATTTCATCATAGTGACAATCACTTTTCTCCAATTTAGTAATTTCTAAACTTAGTTCTCATTAGTTTGTTTTGATTTTCAGTAATGTTGTTTGGATATTATGTTTGGATTGGATATTGTGTTTAGATGATTTATTTGAATCATTTATGTTTGGATTATTGTGAATCATTTGGTGAAGAATTGTGTTGGTTAACTAGTTGATGTCTATTATCATTTATTGGGCTTGTGATATTAGATTTGTCAATGGTTGTTGAGTAGAAATCACGGGTCTAGTGCTTGGAAATGTTTAGAACCATCGCTTGGAGTCATCGGGCGTTTAATCTATACGTTGGGATTGACAACCCCAACTCGTAGACTAAGTGTTCGATGAAATGCCTAAGCGGTCGTGGAGATGAGTCCAAGGCCCTAGACCCCCGTTTATTAATCTTTTAAAAGTTGAAGTTCGTTATTAAATCTTTTATTAACTTTAGTTAAGTTCTTGCATGATGATTGTCGCTCTCCTTGCGAGAAAAGTTTAAATTGCTCGTAGGATAAATCATCGTTTAGTTATTAAAATTCTCCAAACCCTTTTGTCCGAGTGTTTAGATTAGCTTTTTATTATTTTCTCGTTCGTATAAACAAACACAAAAACAACTTTCGATTAGTATTCCTCGAGAGATCGACTAGAGTTAACTTGTCAAGTCTACAAGTGACCCCGTTCTCTTGCGGGCGAACTAAAACCCTTTCAAAAGTAGACGCGCACTATTTAACTGGATTTTAATTTTGAAAAGAACACAAAAGTTCGACTCAAAATTTGGCACCGTTGCCGGGGAAGGCTGAAAATTGTAATTTTGTGTTTGTTATTCGTGATCTTTGTTCATGTTTTTATTCGTTTTGTTTGTGTTTCGTGTTCGTTTGTGATTTTTCTCTTTGTTCATTTTTGTTATTATCTGCTGGTCATTTGATCTTTTGCATTGAGCGTTGTGTATGCTAGGTGCACCCCTCAAGGCTTGAAGATTTAACAATTCCCAAAAAAAAATGTCTAACTCATACGCTTGTTTTAATCCTCAACTGACCACTCGATGGAATCAAACGATGCGTGACTACGATCCGGATGAGTTCTACTATGAGCAACTCCCGGTATTTTATGGGCTCCCGAGTGAGGATCCATTCAATTTCATCCAAGAGTACGAGGCCATTACCCGAACATTCCCTCTTTTAGGCCTTATGAGGGATGAGGTGAAGGTGCGACTCTTCCTCTACACGTTGAAGGGTCGGGCAAGAAAGTTATTTATGCATTCAAATCCCGATTCCTTGGGGAAGTGGGAGGAAGTATACAATTGGTTCATGGAGACATTTTATTCGCCTGAGTGGGACACATCTTCACGAGCATACACTTCAAGACACAAGAGGATCGATGAATTGACCAGAGAGATAGCATCCCTGAAAGCTAAGCTAGAAAGTCGAGCCTTATCGAAGAAGGATATTGAAGAATGTGATCGCTGCAGATCACGATGGCATTTGACGAATGCATGTCGAGTGATATTTGACGAAGAGCCACAGGAGGAAGCTTCATTCATTCAGAACTACTCAAGCTACGACTCTTGTGCACTTTTCGGCTTAAATCCCTACTACCCCAGATATGAAGACTATACTCTACCTTTTCCTCCCGACCACTACCAATAAATCCACTATCATCCCGATGCCCCACTCGATAATGATTCTTAATCAGTCACCCATGATGAAGTGGAGCAGCATATGTCTTACGAGCTGCAAACTTTTGATGTAGTGGAGCCCACCTTGGAGTTTGGTGATTCAAGCTTGAATGCTTGTTTGGGAGAGTTGTGTGAGGAGATGGAGATTGAGGATTTGGTTGAGATCGCCTCTTTTGCGATTGATTATGAAGTTTTGGGTAATAGTTTAGGGGTGTTGCCATTGGAGGTTCCGTGTGAGGATATTGGCGACTCGGAATTACTTGCTCTTTGTGGAGTTGTTGGAATTGCTTTACCGGAATTGGAGGAGGTTGTGTCTGTTGAGCCGCATTGTGTTCTACCCAATGCTTTGACCAATCCTAATGTTGAGGCGGTAGAAGAGGCAATCGAGAAGGAGTTTTGGACGGTCAATGAATATTCCTTCTGTTCGACCGATCTCCTAGTCATTCCGGCGACCGAGCATTGTCCCACACTCATGTTGACTTTCAATCTATTTTTGGTCATCGATTACTCAAGTTTTTGACCTCCAAATCCGGTTGAAGTTTTTATTTCTCTAATTATGGGACCTGATCGCCGTTCCCACCTTGATGATCTTCATTACACCCTCTTACTCTTGTAGAACACTAAGGCGTGGCACGATCGTCATTTATTTTTGGATCCCGGATAACATCACCTTTGTAAGTCGTCAAGCAAAAGACGTTAAAAATTGCACTTCTTGGGAGGTAACCCAAGTTTTTGTTATTTTTGTCCATAATTCTGTTTATTTTATTTTTCTTATTTTATTTTTGTACATATTTTTGTTCATGATTAACTTGAGTTAGATAAATGTGGTAATGGTTTGTTGAGTTGTGCAGAAAAAGTGTGGAAAATGATGCTTTTCCAAGACATCCGATCGGATGAGAGAAAACGACTGATCGGACAAAGCACATTGGACTGCTGTCCGACCGGATGAGAGATATTGACCGGTCGGACAAAGCACACTGGACTGCTGTCCGACCGGATGAGAGAAGATGACCGGTCGGACAAAACACACTGGACTGTTGTCCGACCGGAGTGGTGCAGTGACCGGTCGGATGGAGGCAGCAGACTTACTTGAAATCATCGCTCCATTTCTGAAGTTCCATCTTTCCCTCTGGACGGCATGGAAACTTAGGCGGGCCCGAGCCCTAGTATTGTATCACTTTCTATCCCAACTCTCGTTTTTCATTTTTAGAGATTTTGTTATGTGTTTTGTGCTCGGGTGTTTGTATAACCATTTAACCAATTATTCGCATGATAAATTATTCGACATTTTCCTTTTTCCTTGGGTTAATTTGTATAATAGAAATGCGGACATTGCTTACTTTTGTTTGTAGGGGAAGGGGATAGTTTTATTATGCATGCGTAGTCGTTTTTGTCGGATGGTTCTGTTTGAGTCCTTCTTTGTGACGACGTACGAATCAACCAATTGTTTATGTCGACGTTTGTTGAGATTATTCCCATGCTTATTTGCATTTGTACTGGCTTGCCTGTCAGAATCATGTATTGTGTGATCTATCGTTAGAGTCTTTTGAGCTAATTTAGTGCAAAATTTTTCAAAACCTACTTATATATATATTCTTAAAATAACACTTAGTTGTTAGAAATTTTGCGAAGCTTCTTAAAACTCGATCACCTTGTTTTCAAAAGTCTGAATAAAACCCTAGTAAGGAGCCTTATGTGTTTATCAACATTTCATGATGTGATTCGATAAGAGCTTTGAGAAGTCTCTAAAGTCGCATGTGTATATTTGGCTTTGGAAATGATGATAGGCACATATAAAACCTGATTCCAGCTATATTCAAAAATAAAAACCACTATAAATTCCTAATGGGCCCTTTGAGCCTTTATTCCGTCTCTTTGTAAGCCATGAGCATAATTGTAGCTCTTATTTCGTTTAAGTTTGTGAGATGAGAGTTTTATTTATTAGTGGTTAATGAGATATGACAAATGCAGGGGGGAAATTAGTGGGACACTATTAAATAAAAAAAAAAGAAGAAAAAGAAGCAGAAAAAAAAGAAATATATAAAAAAAAAAGAAGAAAAAGAGTTTGGTTAAGAATAAGGCCTATTTATAAAGGCAACCGATTATAGAAGGAACTAACACCCTTGTTCCTTAAAATCGGGCGAGTTTATTCAGTTTTGGGAGAGAAATAGCCCTAGTTATAAAAGGATAAGAATAGCGTTATATGGTTGTTTTGGGAGGAATGAGGAGCAAGATTTGCTTTATGCTTAAAATTTGGATTGAGTGAGTTATTGATTGCGTTTGTTCACAAGTTAGCCACACACCTTAATATATGACATACCTTACCAAAGAGCCTACATTACAACCCTAGAAAGTCCTAATCCGATTCTTGATTAAATGTGCAAATATATGCGATGTACGAGTCTTTGATTTTCACGAGTCGTTGAATGCATGTCTATGTTGATCCGAGCATATACACTTACCTTTTGAAAAACACGAGCTAATGAGTGAACCATTATATATATTTCCCTTTTGTGAGGATGCATTTTTTTGATTTCAAGGTGAAAAGGTAACACGAGCTTAGCTTAAGAGTTTTCGACAAAAGTGTTTATATTTGTAAAACTATATTGTATGCACAACATGACTCTTTGATTTAGCTACTTTCATGCTTACGTGGTTTTGATTCTTTCGTTTGTTCGAGGATGAACAAACTAATAAAGCATGGGGTGGTTGACTCGCACGTATTTGTCACGATTTTTGGTATATTTGGCTAGTGTTTTAGTTAGATTTGTTGTTAATTTTGGGTATAAGTTGGATTGATTGAGCATATTTTTGTATTTATGTATCAATTTTGAAAGAACACAAAAGTTCGACTCAAAATTTGGCACCGTTGCCGGGGAAGGCTGAAAGTTGTAATTTTGTGTTTGTTATTCGTGATCTTTGTTCATGTTTTTATTCGTTTTGTTTGTGTTTCGTGTTCGTTTGTGATTTTTCTCTTTGTTCATTTTTGTTATTATCTGCTGGTTCATTTGATCTTTTGCATTGAGCGTTGTGTATGCTAGGTGCACCCCTCAAGGCTTGAAGATTTAACAATTCCCAAAAAAAAATGTCTAACTCATACGCTTGTTTTAATCCTCAACTGACCACTCGATGGAATCAAACGATGCGTGACTACGATCCGGATGAGTTCTACTATGAGCAACTCCCGGTATTTTATGGGCTCCCGAGTGAGGATCCATTCAATTTCATCCAAGAGTACGAGGCCATTACCCGAACATTCCCTCTTTTAGGCCTTATGAGGGATGAGGTGAAGGTGCGACTCTTCCTCTACACGTTGAAGGGTCGGGCAAGAAAGTTATTTATGCATTCAATCCCGATTCCTTGGGGAAGTGGGAGGAAGTATACAATTGGTTCATGGAGACATTTTATTCGCCTGAGTGGGACACATCTTCACGAGCATACACTTCAAGACACAAGAGGATCGATGAATTGACCAGAGAGATAGCATCCCTGAAAGCTAAGCTAGAAAGTCGAGCCTTATCGAAGAAGGATATTGAAGAATGTGATCGCTGCAGATCACGATGGCATTTGACGAATGCATGTCGAGTGATATTTGACGAAGAGCCACAGGAGGAAGCTTCATTCATTCAGAACTACTCAAGCTACGACTCTTGTGCACTTTTCGGCTTAAATCCCTACTACCCCAGATATGAAGACTATACTCTACCTTTTCCTCCCGACCACTACCAATAAATCCACTATCATCCCGATGCCCACTCGATAATGATTCTTAATCAGTCACCCATGATGAAGTGGAGCAGCATATGTCTTACGAGCTGCAAACTTTTGATGTAGTGGAGCCCACCTTGGAGTTTGGTGATTCAAGCTTGAATGCTTGTTTGGGAGAGTTGTGTGAGGAGATGGAGATTGAGGATTTGGTTGAGATCGCCTCTTTTGCGATTGATTATGAAGTTTTGGGTAATAGTTTAGGGTGTTGCCATTGGAGGTTCCGTGTGAGGATATTGGCGACTCGGAATTACTTGCTCTTTGTGGAGTTGTTGGAATTGCTTTACCGGAATTGGAGGAGGTTGTGTCTGTTGAGCCGCTCATCATAGTGACAATCACTTTTCTCCAATTTAGTAATTTCTAAACTTAGTTCTCATTAGTTTGTTTTGATTTTCAGTAATGTTGTTTGGATATTGTGTTTGGATTGGATATTTTGTTTAGATGATTTGTTTGAATCATTTATGTTTGGATTATTGTGAATCATTTGGTGAAGAATTGTGTTGGTTAACTAGTTGATGTCTATTATCGTTTATTGGTCTTGTGATATTGGATTTGTCAATGGTTGTTGAGTAGAAATCACGGGTCTAGTGCTTGGAAACGTTTAGAACCATCGCTTGGAGTCATCGGGCATTTAATCTATACGTTTGGATTGACAACCCCAACTCGTAGACTAAGTGTTCTATGAAATGCCTAAGCTGTCGTGGAGACGAGTCCAAGGCCTTATAACTTCGTTTATTAATCTTTTAAAAGTTGAAGTTCGTTATTAAATCTTTTTTTAACTTTAGTTAAGTTCTTGCATGGTGAGTGACGCTCTCCTTGCAAGAATAGTTTAAATTGCTCGTAGTATAAATCATCGTTTAGTTATTAAAATTCTCAAAACCCTTTGGTCCGAGTGTTTAGATTAGCTTTTTATTATTTTCTCGTTAGTATAAACAAACACAAAAACAACTTCCGATTAGTCTTCCTCGAGAGATCGACTCGAGTTAACTTGCCAAGTCTACAAGTGACCCCGTTCTCTTGCGGGTGAACTAAAACCATTTTAAAAGTAGACGCACACTGTTTAACTGGATTTTTATTTTTAAAGGAACACCAAAGTTTGGCTCAGTAACACTTAGCGGTAAAGGGCTACCACTAAAGCTATCGTTAATGTCTCTGTTGCCTTCTAACAGTGATGGTAACGGTACCGTTGTAATCGTTAAGTGTATCGTTAAGCTCTCAGTCCTCCTTCAGTGATTACGTAACAGTGCAGGTAACGGTGTGGTAAACTTTAGGTGTAACGGTAACAACTAGCGGTAATGGCTACTGCTAAAGCTAATGTTAACTTCAAAAACTTTCTACTTCTTTGTCAGAACGCTCGACTCTTTTCTCTTTAATCATCAATCTTCATCTTTTACGTGCTGAGCTCCTCCGGTTACTTAGCTATAAGGTGAAAAATATATATAATTCACCTATTTGCATTAATTAAGATCAAAATACGGTAAAATAAGCTGGAATTACAAATATACGAATTTAAGCTTAAACTATCCAACTTATACCAAAAACAAAAGGAAAAAGTGACTAAATTACTAATAAAAATTAGCACAAAT
This sequence comes from Phtheirospermum japonicum, assembly GCA_014905375.1. NCBI lineage: Eukaryota > Viridiplantae > Streptophyta > Magnoliopsida > Lamiales > Orobanchaceae > Phtheirospermum > Phtheirospermum japonicum. The sequence goes on along the minus strand of BMAC01000147.1, from coordinate 767,662 downwards.
ACGTGTTAATCAAACCGCCGTAAAATAACCTTTTTTTTAACGTCGGTTTTTAATGAATTGCCGTTAATATCCAATTTTAATGGCAGTTTTAGCCATAACCGCCGTTAAAATTGTTTTTAAGGCATTTTCCAGTGAACCACCTTTAATTAGGCGCCGTAAAAAGTAGTTTTTGCAATCGTGATCGAACCCGATTCAACATCCATAGACGCTTGTGAGCCATCTTCCAAGACAACTAAAACTCTCAGGCCATGATGCTCGAACAAGAATTCTCACATGCAAACATGGAGAACTTTCCCACTGCCTCAACATTGTTAACATCTCAAGACTCTATCCGATCAACTAAAAAATGTCAGAGCTCCAGTCTCCAGTGATTGCCTTGTTCTTCAACTAGTGGTCGGCCTTATCGAGGCCTAAAATGGCGTTGCCATGCTCATCCGTCAAAGCAACCCCCTCCCACCCTTCTATCAAACCCGATTGATGTTAACTCTTGAAAAGGCAAATTTCAAAAAATAATTGGCTACTGGATCATCCTATACGGTCGCACGACGTTTCGAGGACCACAACCCATATGCAAATTCTCATGGTGGTGGAAAACCTTATCATCGTGGTCATGGAAGTGGAAATAGCAAGAATCGTGGCCTCAGTAGTGAGCGTCCAGGGTAACAACGGTCGGATTGGAGGTGGTCATGGCAGGGCACCACATCAGTTGGCCAGACAACAAAACCAGGCGTGGTAATCTTGGACTCCGTTTGGACAACAAGAATAGGGGTTTTGGCATTTAATGCCATAGGGTGAGGCCCCATGCCCTTACCCAACAGCTTCTTGGGCAAGGCTAAATACCCAACATCCTAGCATTCATGGCCCACACCTTCAGCAGACCTTTTCATCCGAAGCCCATCCCACACCACCTGAAATAGAAGCATCCATGTACGCACTTGGAATAACTTAACTAGAACTAAAGTAGTACATGGACACTAGACTAGGGGTTTAAACGAGCCGAGATGAGCTCGAACTTGGGTCTTCTCAGGCTCGAGCTTGACTCGCAGCTTGATTTGGAGCACATAAGTCGAGTCGATCTCGAGCTTGAGACTTTTTCCCCTATTTGTTATTAAATAAAATAACATAATATGTATAAATAATATATAATATAATCATATAAATGAATATATATATATATATATATATATATATATATATATATATATATATATATATATATATATATATATATATATATATATATATATATATATATATATATATTATATAAATATAGGATTAGGTTCAAATGAGAATCATGTCCTTATATGTGAACCTAGGGTCAATTATGGGCCTTAGATCTGATTATATGGATGGATTAGATTTTTTTGTGTATTTTCTTATTTGATTAAAAGCATTAGGATTGTATAATAAAAGCACTACTGATGTATATAACTAAAATATCAATAAAGCACTGTGATTGTAGAATAAAAGAACTACTGGTATATAATAAAAGCACTAGTTCGCAGGTTCGCATATAATGCCATGGTTCTCATTTGAACCCACCCCTATATATATATATATATATATATATATATATATATATATTTGTGTGTGTGTGTGTGTGTCATATATATTGGCTTGAGCCGGATTGTGAACCATCGAGCCAATAGAAATGAGGCTTGAGCTTGGCTCACTTTTAAAATCGAGTCGAGTTTGAGCCAGCACAAGTTTAGTTAATACTGAGTTCGAGCTAAACTTTAAACCGAAGCTGATCGCAAGCGACTCACTAGTGGCTCGACGCATTTATAGCCCTGCACTAAATCTATCGCACATATGACGTCTGCCCAAGGTAATCTCTCACCGTATTTTAATTTGAGCATCAGTCATGGTATAATTGTCAAAAATAGTCACACTATTCCATGTCCATGATCATACGAAGTTATCCCCAAACCCACCATTATGCTTAAAAATGTGATCCTCAACTCATTAAATTTTAAACGCCAGTCTAAAAATTTACTTCTGATAACTCGATTCTATTGAACTTGATCCGTTTGGGTTTTTCTGTATATGAATTTTAGACACTAAAACGCATAATGAGATGTAATAATCAGGGATACCTATTGACCGCCCGTCGTCAAGCGTCAAATTAAATATTTATTTTCCTCAGCTTCTCTCCACTAATTAGTAGTAGCGATAAGTAAGGGTCGAACCCACGAGGAGTGTGGTTAGATTGTGATGATTTGTATTTTATTTAAATAAATAATTGGGGTAAGGAATTATGAATTAATTTAACTAATAAAATAAACAAGCAATTAAAACTAGCAAGAAAACAATTAACGAAGAATTCAATAATAATAAAGGCCTAGTTCTAGTTCAGTTTCCACCCTCGATTCACTCATTTAACCAACCACAATATCATAATCCATTCATCACATGCGACTAAAAACCTAAGTAGCAATAAGCTCTGCTACTCGAATTTACCCTTACTGTGTACTCAATTAAAATAAGCTCTTTAATTGAATCTAATTATTGAATAACCTAGAATAAGCTCTCTAGGTTCAACCCAACAACAACATTAATAATTAGGCAAATAGATTAATCTAGGCAACAAACGCATAAGCTCGGTTCATTCAACCTATGTTGTGTTGTCCCTAACGATTTACAATCATTAGTTGCTTCAGAGAAATAGTAATTACGACAATTACACGGGAAGCAATCCTATTTCTAGCAATAGATAACCAATCCCTAATCTAGGTGATCAAGCCAAATTAAGAATTAAGCAATCATAAATTGAAAATAGAACAACACAAACAATCGCATATGACAAACGAACAACAATATTGGATAAATCAATTAAACATTGTTTCACGAGGGTTTCAACATCCCTAGAACTAGATAATAAATTTACTCACTCATGGAGTTAAGAAAATAAAAGAAAAGGTTCAGATGAACAAACATAATTCTTGATAAAATAGGAGAGATGATGTGTTGAACTTGAATCTTGCGTATTGGAACGTCAATCTTCAAGTTCTCTTGCGTGTGGATGACTTGGGACGAGTTGGAACCTCTCTGGACATCCTTAGAACCCTAATATATGTTGTATTATGCCTCTGGGATGAAATAGGGTCGGGGTTTATATAGAATTCCTATTTCTTGCCGCCCAAGATTCTTCCTAAAATAATTCTGCTAAGTCGTCGTCGACTGACGCCCTTCCAATCGACGCTTCAGAACATGAGCGTCGACATAGCGTCGACTGACGCCCTTCCAATCGACGCTTCAGAACATGAGCGTCGACATAGCGTCGACATGGCATTGACATGGCGTCTACTGACGCGAGCTAGCCTTCGGCATCACACCGCACATTTCGTCGACTGACGCGGTCCATCCTCGGCATCGACGTGTCATCGACGCATCATCCTGATTCTTGATTTTTTCTCCCCTCGATTCTTCAATCCTCATTTCTCTACTTCCTTGTGAGACATCCTTCGATAAATATAGCACCAAATACTGCAAAATAGAGAAGAAATATACGATTGGTGCTTGATTGCTCATAATAACAATTATACAAGAAATAAACATATATGATAATATTAAGCACATAAAATCACCGGAATTAAACTGTCAATTAGCATGTAATTTCTCGTTTATAAAATCTCCTAGACTTAAACCTTGCTTGTCCTCAATCAATATGAAGAATTAAAGCATAGGACAAACATAATATAAGTAACTTACTCAAATTACCCAAGTGAATTTATTCGGACTCTAGACACCACTATATTTTTAGAAATCTTAGACGTTTCATGTATTGGCCTAGGTGATCCCAGTAGCTTGGCAACCCCTTTTTATACACGTCACGTCAATGCACTATGGTGCCCCCTCGCTACTCAATGATTTGGCTCTATCCATCGTTGGAATTGATCAAATATCTCGTCCTCTCCCATTTATTTATTTTTTTTATTTTTTTTCAATTGAGGCCCGCAGCTCCGCACTACCGTCCTTGACTTCATAATGATGATAAGGCGCTGGATAGGAGGATTGTCTTGATTGGGTGTTTGATTTGTTGAGTTCAACTCCGCCATGTTTTGAGAATTTGATAGTGTGATGCGCCTTTTGAGCACGTGCATGAATTGTTGAGCTACTAGCATCTTAGTTGGACTTCGCTCTTTGGAATTTGTAAGCGAATGCACTTGATAAATACGGATAGGCAGTTATTTCGGCACCTCAATTCGTTTTTATTTTTCAATTTTCTACTTTCACCATGCCGGTATACCCCAACCGGACTTTATTTGACTTCTGTTTCTACTAACGAGATATCATCACGCAACCGCCAATTTCAAGGCCTCACACAAACTCATATTAAGTACGGCAACCACAAGTACATATCAATAACGTATTAACCTAGAGTTGATGCCCCACATATGAATCACAAAAGGCAATAACATGCGTACCTTTGAACTCTAAATCAAATGATGACTAAAGACTTTAACCGAAACGTAGTTCATCAAGGCAATTCAATCAAGTACTCTTAATCATTTTCTTTTAATCCCCCGGTGTTTATCACAAAAATTGTCAAAATTTATCAAATTTTTAGTACAAAACTCCTTAATATAACCACAATAACTCACTCCCCCAAACTTAAACATTGCTTGTCCTCAAGCGAATGCAAAACAAGAACAAGCACATCATAATATCATGAGGAAAGAGTAGGAAAAGAAATCACCCGGGGAAATGTCGAGGGTCTTGG
>BMAC01000147.1:748031-761531 GCA_014905375.1 Phtheirospermum japonicum | reverse complement strand
GATCATCCCACACATAATACTTCGCATCACTCTTCAGCTTGTCCCTCCTTGCTTTCGTCAGCCCTGTTGGAAACACACGAGCAACTAGAAAATTTACTAAGTCAGCGTACCATGGATCCACGTGTTCAACCGCAAGTAGTTGCTCGTCCGGAAATCTCTCATTAAGTTGTAGCTCTTCCCCCTCATGCACTAATCTACTAAGGTGGTCGGCTACGGTATTCTCGGCTCCCTTTTTGTCCTTGATATCCAAGTCAAATTCTTGGAGTAGTAAAATCCACCGTATGAGTCGTGGCTTCGTCTCCTTCTTTGTAAGTAGATGTCGTAGGTCCGCGTGATCACTAAAAACCACCACCTTTGATCCAATGATGTATGAACGGAACTTCTCAAGGGCAAAAACAACAGCTAGAAGCTCCTTCTCCATGGTAGTATTATTTTCTTGGGCCGGGTTCAAGGTCCTCGATGCATAATAGATCACATGGGTTGCCTTGTCCACCCTCTGCCCTAGCACAACTCCCACAGCATAGTCACTTGCATCGCACATTATCTCGAAGGGTAGATTCCATCTCGGAACTTGGATAACTGGAGAAGTGGTCAGCCGGTCCTTCAGTGTGTCAAAGGCCTTCTTGCATTTTTCATTGATCTCAAACTCCACATCTTTTTGCAAGAGCCTACAAAGTGGCGATGCGATCTTCGAAAAGTCCTTGATAAATCTTCTATAAAATCCTGCATGGCCAAGAAAAGAACGAACTTCCCGCACATTGGCGGGGTAAGGCAACGCAGCTATGGTATCAATCTTAGATTTATCGACTTCTATTCCTTTTAACGAAACAATGTGTCCTAAAACTATACCTTGTTCTACCATAAAATGATTTTTTTCCCAATTTAGTACAAGATTAGTGTCGACACAACGTTTCAAAATTAAAGATAAGTTTTCAAGACATACCTCAAAAGAATTGCCATAAATGCTAAAATCATCCATAAAGACCTCTATAATCTCGCCAACGTATTCCGAAAAGATACTTACCATACATCGTTGGAATGTGGCCGGTGCATTGCAAAGTCCAAATGGCATTCGGCGATAGGCAAATGTGCCGAAGGGGCATGTGAAGGTAGTCTTCTCTTGATCTTCGGGTGCTATAGGAATTTGGAAATATCCCGAGTAGCCATCCAAAAAGCAGTAGTATGAATGGACCGCCAACCTCTCAATCATTTGATCAAGAAATGGAAGAGGAAAATGGTCTTTGCGAGTCATGGCATTAAGCTTACGATAATCAATATAAACTCGCCATCCCGTTTGAATCCTTGTCGGAACCATTTCGCCTTCTTGATTCTCGACCACCGTGACACCCGACTTCTTTGTAATGACTTGAGTTGGACTCACCCACCGGCTGTTAGAAATGGGCTAAATCACCCCAACATCAAGTAGTTTTAGAATCCCCTTCTTTACCACTTCCATCATCGGTGGATTCAGTCGTCTTTGGGGTTCCCTAGATGGTGCATCATTCTCTTCGAGCAAGATTCGGTGCATACACATGGAAGGACTTATCCCTCGCAAGTCCGCTATGGTCCACCCGATTGCTTGCTTGTTATYCTTGAGTACTTGTCGCAGTGACTCCTCTTGGAAGTTGTCTAAGCGAGATGAAATGATCACAGGCAGTGTTTTGTTATCTCCCAAGAAAATATACTTCAAATGCTCTGGTAGGGCTTTTAGTTCGAGTTCCGGTGCCTTGAATATGGATGGAACGGTTTTCTCATGCGAGTCGGGAAGTTTGATGAAACTCACATCCTCTTCTCTCGGTTTTGCGTTCAGTGCGCACAAGGCCGACATTATCTCTCGTGCGTCGTCCTCCCCAGTTAGCTCAGTTGGAGGGTAACCCAAAAGCAATGAGTCCTCCCCCAAACTTCATGTGATCGTCGTCTCGAGCTCATCTTGTTTATGCATTTCGAGAAATTCCTACGTTAGAGAGTCAAAACAATCAAGTGCAAAGACAGAGTTATCACAGTCAGAAAATCTCATAGCATCAAAAATATTAAATTGACAAATATGACCGTCAAATTCCATTGTCAGAGTGCCTCGAGTAACGTCGATTTTTGTTTGAGCAGTGTTCAAAAATGGTCGCCCCAGTAAGATAGGTGGAAATTTTGATGCAGACTCATTCATGCTCAACACATAGAAGTCGGCTGGGAAAATCAACTCATCCACCTTTACGAGGACATCTTCAACAACACCATCAGGGTAGGCAGTGCTTCGGTCGGCAATTTGGATTACTACCCCTGTTTTCTTTAATGGTCAAACCTTCAAACAATCGAAAATGGTGCGTGGCATAACATTTATTGATGCCCCCAAATCTAGCATGGCTCGCTCGACTCGCATGTTTCTAATCATGCATGGAATGAAAAACATGCCCGGGTCATTCCGCTTTTGTGGCAAGCTCTTTTGGAATACGGCCGACACGTTCACTCCCATTAGGACCTTTTCATCCCCCTTTAACCTTCTCTTATTAGTACATAAGTCCTTGAGGAACTTGGTGTAATGAGGAATTTGCTTGATCGCGTCGTCAAGTGGAATAGTGATCTCCACCTTTTTGAAAACATCTCATATTTGCCTCTCCGTGTCCTCCTTAGCTTGGCGCTTAATTCTTGATGGAAATGGAAGTGGCTCGGTCCTAGTAGAAACAACGGGGTTACTAAAATTATTTGAAAGTTTAGGATTACCCTTTTCAGCATGTTTTGGCTCCGAGTTTTCTTCCTCCAATTTGTCTTCATTTTTCGGCTCTAGCATTGGATTGGCCGGCCCTTCCACTTTCTTGCCAATTCATGTCGTAACAGCGCTCACATTATTTGGATTCACCTTGGTTTGAGGAGGTAATCGGCCACTGCCTCGTGCTTCTAGTTTGACTATGTGTTCCGCCATTTGACTCATTTGGGTCTCTAGGCCTTTTTTGCTCGTCGCTAATGATCTCACCATTTCATCAAAATGTGGGGATGCATTCTCTTTCCGCTGTTGGTTGTTGTATTGATTCGGTAAATTTTATCCCTTTTGTTGAGCTTGGGAGGGCCCTTGATCTTGATTTCCAGGTATATTCCCTTGCTGTATATTTCCCTACTGATCCCTCCATCTAAAACCAGGGTGGTCGCCCCATCTTGGATTGAAGGTGTGGGGGTACGAGTCGTACTTCCCCCCTTGCCCATTTCTGGTTCCCAAGGCGTTCACGTGTGCCTCGCGTGCTGCGTAAAAATGTGGACATTCATCAGTAACGTGTTCCAATGTTTCGCAAAAACCGCATGGTCGAACCTTTGGAGCTCCTCCCGCACTAATCATGGCTTTCAACTCACTTAATTGGGTTTGTAGTAAATCAATACCTAGCTCGTTTACCGATTTCAATGAAGAATCACGACTGCCGAAATGCTGAGAGTTGGCTGCCATGTTAGATATTAGTTCTTTTGCTGCTGTCGGTGTCTTGTCCATCAAGGTGCCTCCACTAGCGGCATCAATCATGTTTCGATCAGTAAGGCATAATCCCTCATAAAAATACTAAATTAAAAGTTGCTCGCCCATTTGGTGTTGAGGGAAACTTGAAACTAGCCTCTTGAATCGTTCCCAGTATTGGTGCAATGTTTCTCCTTGCGTCTGCCTAGCCGCACAAATGTCCTTTCGAAGATTTTCCACTCGTGATGCGGGAAAGTACCTCTGCAAGAATATTTTCTCCATAGCCCCCCACGTAGTGATGGATCCAGAAGGTAAGTAGTAAAGCCAGTCCTTGGCTAAGTCTTTTAATGAAACGGGGAATGCCCTTAACTTAATTTGCTCGTCTGTGACTCCAGCGGGTTTCATGCTTGTGCATATGACATGGAACTCTTTCAAGTGTTTATGCAGATCCTCGCCAGTGAGTCCATGGAATGAAGGTAGGTGATGGATTAGTCCGGATCGTAACTCGAATGTAGCATCGTTCACCGTTGGAAAGGTAATGCATAAGGGTTGTTGAGGAAGGTCGGGATTTGCCAACTCCTTCAACGTTCGTTCCGCTTGAGCAGCCATCGTCTCGTTTTCTCGTTCTTCGCTCTCGCTCGAAGAGTCCTCGGATATGTAATTGGGTAAGACCTGCTCCGAGTTCGACTTCTTCTTCAACTCACGGCCTCTCTTGTTGATATCTGGATAATAATGCAAATTCTTCTTCCTGGATGATCTCAAGTTCATTCACCTGAGAAAACACTCAACAAGAGTTCAATTCGTTCAAAAAAAAAATTAAAAAAAAAATAAAATACTAAAATACTAAAAATCACATTTTAACGCGTCACTCCCCGGCAACGGTGCCAAAATTTGACCGCCCGTCGTCAAGCATCAAATTAAATATTTATTTTCCTCAACTTCTCTCCACTAACTAGTAGTAGCGATAAGTAAGGGTCGAACCCACGAGGAGTGTGTTTAGATTGTGATGATTCATATTTTATTTAAATAAATAATTGGGGTAAGGAATTATGAATTAATTTAACTAATAAAATAAACAAGCAATTAAACTAGCAAGAAAACAATTAACGAAGAATTAAATAATAATAAAAGCCTAGTTCTAGTTCAGTTTCTACCCTCGATTCACTCATTTAACCAACCACAATATCATAATCCATTCATCACATTCGACTAAAAACCCTAAGTAGCAATAAGCTCTGCTACTCGAATTTACCCTTACTGTGTACTCAATTAAAATAAGCTCTTTAATTGAATCTAATTATTGAATAACCTAGAATAAGCTCTCTAGGTTCAACCCAACAACAACATTAATAATTAGGCAAATAGATTAATCTAGGCAACAAACGCATAAGCTCGGTTCATTCAACCTATGTTGTGTTGTCCCTAACGATTTACAATCATTAGTTGCTTCAGAGAAATAGTAATTACGACAATTACACGGGAAGCAATCCTATTTCTAGCAATAGATAACCAATCCTAATCTAGGTGATCAAGCCAAATTAAGAATTAAGCAATCATAAATTGAAAATAGAACAACACAAACAATCGCATATGACGAAACGAACAACAATATTGCATAAATCAATTAAACATAGTTTCACGAGGGTTTCAACATCCCTAGAACTAGATAATAAATTTACTCACTCATGGAGTTAAGAAAATAAAAGAAAAGGTTCAGATAAACAAACATAATCCTTGATAAAATAGGAGAAATGATGTGTTGAACTTGAATCTTGCGTCTTGGAACGTCAATCTTCAAGTTCTCTTGCGTGTGGATGACTTGGGACGAGTTGGAACCTCTCTGGACCTCCTTAGAACCCTAGGATATGTTGTATTATGCCTCTGGGATGAAATAGGGTCGGAGTTTATATAGAATTCCTATTTCTTGCCGCCCAAGATTCTTCCTAAAATAATTCTGCGAGTCGGCGTCGACGGAGCGTCGACTGACGCGAACCAGCCCTCGGCGTCGATGCGAATCAACTGCCCGCGTCGTCCTGCATGGGCGTCGATTGACGCCCTTCCAATCGACGCTTCAGAACATGAGCGTCGACATAGCGTCGACTGACGCCCTTCCAATCGACGCTTCAGAACATGAGCGTCGACATAGCGTCGACTGATGCGAGCCAGCCTTCGGCATCATACCGCACATTGCATCGACTGACGCGGTCCATCCTCGGCATCGACGCGTCATCGACGCATCATTCTTATTCTTGATTTTTCTCTCCTCGATTCATCAATCCTCGTTTCTCTACTTCCTTGTGAGACATCCTTCGATAAATATAGCACCAAATACTGCAAAATAGAGAAGAAATATACGATTGGTGCTTGATTGCTCATAATAATAATTATACGAGAAATAAGCATATATGATAATATTAAGCACGTAAAATAACCGGAATTAAACCGTCAATTAGCGTGTAATTTCTCGTTTGTCACCTATTGATATACATGATTTTCCATACTTGGACTTATCTAACTATGTTTTAATCATTATTATACGTCTTTAACATCATTTTACTTTGATTCCTATTATTTTGACATATTACATGTTTGTTATTTATTTATGTGATTTTTATTGGATTTTGGAGCTAAACTAGAGAAAATGGGCTTGCGAGAGAACAATTAGATGAAAGGATTAAGATTTGGACTACAAATAATGAAGAGAATAGTTCGTCGGGCTAAGCTAGGTGTAAGCCCACAAAGTCAACTAGTCAATAAAACCCAAAGACCTAGTCGTGACCCCTTCCACTGTCGTGACACAGGTCATTACTGGAAGAGGTTTTTAAGTAACCAATCACGACCCCCTTCGCGGTCGCAACTCTAGTCGTTACTAGGTGATTTTTATGGAAAGAGATCTCAACCCTGATTCGTACGTATTTGTTATGAGTTTGTATATATTCTGAGTCATGCTTGAGTCATTTTGTTATCTTTTTCGGGTTGAGATTATGCTGTTTTGCATTATTTTGCATTCTACAGCATTTTACATAACTTTTTGATTTTTCGATCGATAATTGGTCCTTTTGAGATGACTTCTGTATTTTCTCATGCAGCTAGAGCACTAGACGAGCCCTGGATTTCAATAAGATTAAGCTCATAAACCGTTATGAGAATCGAGAGACAAGGGCGGAAAAGTCAGCGCGAAGAAGTAGTCACATAACACTCATCTGGTCGGATGGATCTGACATTCGACCGAATCGACCCACTGAATAACGTCCGGTCGGATGTCCCAACCGGATTGACCTACTGGACTCAAATACATTCGGATGGATCTGACATCCGATCGGATTTCCTGACAAAGACCCCATCCAGTTGGATTCTTCGGACCATTCGGCTGGACGCGAGCGCTACAAACTCGGAATTTTAAAAGATCTTTTAGTTACCAGGCCAAAAAGGGGTGGGTGGGGGTGGGGGTGGAGGCTACAAAAAGGCTAAGAACCTAACCTATGAGATATCATTCATCATTCAGATGTGACCTAACACGAGATCCCTCATGACAATTACTATACGAGAGAAAGATTAGGTTTGGTAGCTTACTGTTCTTCCTAGAAGAACGCAGCAACTCAAAGTTCATGACATGCCTTCGGGTTCGTAGCATAGAATTTAATCTCTCTGGAATCACTGGAGTTAGTATAACATTCATCCTTGAAGACAATCATTCATTCATTTTGAATAAGTATTCTCTTAAACTCTATTTTCGTTTTGTAGCCATTGATCTATTGGTTGGATACTTCTTGTTTGGGTATTTGGTGTTGGAACTATTTGGTTTATTTTAAATCCTTTGTTGAATAATTCTATTGGTCCATCTTTCTTGCATTTCTATAGTTCTTAGATTGATAGTTGTTCTTGATAATAGTATAATTCATCAATGCTTTCTAGGTATTCGATAATATGCTTGCATGCCATTGTTTAATCTTCTTGTTAAGTTTTCAAATAGTTTACAATTTCGTTTTTAAATTCGTTGTACAAGCTTTTATAAATGTTAGTTAAGTTCTTGCATAGAGATTGACGCTCTCTTTGTAAGATTAGTTTTAAGTTCTAGTTTGCTTAAATAATCAAACAAAACCCCTTTTCATAATAAACATCTTCGACTCCGTATTTACACTCCTTGAGAATTCGACTCGGTATAACTTGGCAGTCTACTGTGACCCCGTTCTCTTGCGGGCGAACTTGTTTTCAAAATATAGACATGAATTGTTTAACTTATTTTAATGTTGAAAGGACCAAATTAGTTCGACTCAAAATTTGGCCCGTTGCCGGGGAGTGGCAAAGGTGTTGACGACGTTTATTCATGTTAAAACTTATGTTGGATATTATGTATAATTTCTCTTGGTTTTCCACTCGATGCGTTGATGTTGTTTATTGTTGATGCAAGGTCGAAGAGGCCTTAAAGGTGATCTTGTCCCATTCATTGACAACATAGAATGAGTAAGGAGATCGTGACGACTCTTTCTTTTCTCCAACGGGAATCCATCCGAAGCAACCCCAGCTACCATGTCAAACATTCCACATTATGGCGGCCGAGGAACCGGAGGAAGATGAGGAGGAACAAATGGTGGTCGAGGGAGAGGACATGACAACCGCACTCCCCCTCACAATCAAACATACGACATGCCACCCGACGATGTTGTGCACGTGAGAGACCAACAGAACGACATCTGAGATGAAGATCCCCATATGTTTGCTCTTATCGACAACCAAGAGAATAATCAAGACAAAGAACAAGGAGGAACCGAGATCCTTGAAGGTGCAACAGGGGCCCCCAGCCCCAAGACAACCGTCGAATCATGATGCCATAAAATATGATCGACCGAACACCACAGCACTTCCAGAATCGAGAAGAAGCCCGAGCCTTCAATGCTTGGGTAAATCAGGAGTTCGAGTACAACCACGTTGGTAACGGCTGACCCCAGCCCCGAAACAACCAACGAAATCAAGAATACAAGAACCGGGAGCGAGAACCGAATCATTTCTAAAATAGAGGAGAGGGATTACCGTAGCGTGCTTGGTAGGACGAAAATGCCCAAAATAATACCTATAAGGATGAGGATCACGGGTATTATGAAGATGATATTATAGGAATCAGGAGGAGTACGGTGGAGAGAGAGACTACGGGGATGTGCTAATTTCGGTGGGGGACGAGCCCCTCGATATCCAAATGAACACCAACAAAGCAACCTCATGTGCCCAACTATTGGTCCATACAGCTCAGCCATAGTCTTAGGATCCACGGCCTGAGACTATGATTTGAAGTCCAATCATGTTAGCCATCTACACATTTTCTATGGCATGCCAAACGAACACCCACTCGATTTCATTCGAGAATTCTACGTGGCGGTGTCCCGAATTCCAGCTCGGGGACTAAATGAAGGGTAGCTTAGAATGAGGTGTTTCCCAAGCAGTCTGAAGGAAAAAGCCAAGCGGTAGCTTCTATCGTTGAAACCTAACTCCCTTACTCATTGGGAAATGGTTTACAAGAAATTCTTGGGCAGATTTTACTCGGTCCAAACGACGACGAAGTTGAGGATGGAAATCACCAACTTTGAGCAAATGGATGGGGAATCATTCCACGAGTCTTGCATAAAATCAGCTAGTGCTTGAGCTTTAATCGCTGTTCTGGGTTCAAACGTGATATCAAACTCACTCAATTCTATGATCCACTTGACCAGCCTCCCTGATGCTTCTGGCTTATCCGTTATATTTTTTAATGGTAGATTGGTTCGCACGATAATTGTATGAGAAAGGAAATACGGCCGCAGTTTCCTTGCAGATCCTGCTAGGGCTAGCATCGCACTTTCCACCTCCACGTACCTCATTTCTGCTTCGTGCAAGACCTTTGCTCCAAAAATATACCGATCTTTGTATCTTACCATCTTCCCTGATTAGGACAGAGCTGATCGCCTTCTGTCCAACAGATAGATACAATATCAAGGGTTCTCCTTGGATGGGCTTAGTGAGTAAAGTCATGCTGGCCAGATATTCTTTTAGCGACCGGAAGGCCTCTTCACATTCATCGTTCCATTGAAACCTGGCCCTCTTCCTCAATGCCTGAAAAAAGGGTAAGCTCTTCTCAGCAGATCTGGACATAAACCGGCTTAAAGCATTGATTCGTCCTGCCAAGCATTGCATCTCTTTTACATTCCGAGGTGCGCCCATCTCCATGATAGCTTTTACCTTTTCAGGGTTGGCTGCAATACCATTTTCCGTCACCATATAGCCTAGGAATTTTCCAGCTCTGACTCCGAACATGCATTTCTTTTGATTAAGCCTCATTTTGTATCGCCGCAAAGTGTTGAAAGTTTCCCGAAGATCTTGCACATGCGAGATCTACCCCAAATGAGGTCTGATTTACTGGCTGCCCCATCACAACCATGACAAACCACAATGATTCATTCGAGAATACGTGCCATTTCTGAGTCATCTTAAGTTAACAAGAGAAAATAAGAAGTTTAGGGAGCTCTATAACATGTTTAAGAACATGGAAGTCAACCTTCCACTTCTTGGCATGATCAAGGTAATACTGGCATACATTAAGTTATTCAAGGATCTCTCATCAAAAGAGAGGCGATTGGAAATAAATGAGCGAATTGTGTTGTCAAAGTAAGTGAGTGCCATATGCCACCAACCGCTACTGCCAAAAATAAGTGATCCTGGGAGTTCTTGCTTCACGATAACTCTAAGGGAAGGGCAAAAGGCACGAGGAATGCTCGATCTAGGGTTAGGGATCAACTTGATGCCCTATACCCCTATACAAACAACTCGATCTTGGGGAGATGAAGCCAATAAGCATGCGGCTTCAACTAGCAGACCGCTCGGTAAGATATTCGTTGTGAGTGGTCGAAGATGTTTTAGTAGAAGTAGGATCATCAGTAGTCCCCGTGGATTTTGTGATACTGGACGTCGAAGAAGTGGCCAAAGCAAGCAAGGAGTATACTATTCTCTTGGGTCGACCATTCATGGCAACCTCACACACCAAGATTGATGTGTGTCAAGGCAAAATAACCTTATCCAGTTTTGACAAGCCAGTGACATTCTCACTCAGAGACACCCAAAATTCTCCAACACCCCTTTTGGGTCCCAATTTCTCTTATCTCAATTATGAGGACCAATGCGTGAAGGAGTTGTACAGTGTCGTGCTATTAGAAGAGGGGAATGTCGAGGACGAGGATTTTGATCCAAATCCGGAGGGGGTGGTTGATCTATTTCAAATTGAAGACGAAGCAGTAGTATCTCATAAGTTGGAGTTGGGGGAAATTCGTGACAATTCTCATGAGGTGGCCTGGACAAGCAAGCAAAAGATGAAGGAGAAGTATGAAAAGAAGCTCGTTCTGAAAGATTTGGAAGTGGGGACATTGGCTTTACTTTTCAACTCCCGTTTCAAACTTTTTCCTAGAAAGCTCAGGTCCAAGTGGAGTGGCCCTTACTTGATTATGAAGATCAATGAGTTCGGGGCTGTCACCTTGTACGACGAGAAAATCGATTCCACTTTTCAAGTCAATGGGCATCGTGTGAAGTTGTACCACAGAGGGCCCATTCCCAAACACGATCGTGAATCTGTGCTTTTAAGCGATCCACCTCGGACGTTTAAGACTCAAGTGAGGGATCGTCGAGCAACAGACGTAAAAAGTTGCACTTCTTGGGAGGTAACCCAAGTTTCCGTTATCTTTGTCCATAATTTTCTTTATTTTTCATATTTTTGTACATATTTTTGTATATGTTAAGTTGGAATTGGATAGATCTGATAATAGTTTGTTAAGTGTGCAAGGAGCGATGAAATCAAGCAATCCCAGACAATTCGACCGGTTTGGTGCAGGAGTCCGGTCGGATAAAACCTACTGTAATACCATCCAGTCGGATAGCAGGAACATCCGACTGGATGACGCTGCAAACTCACTTAAAACCGTCGCCCTATTTGCAGCAACTTCTATCTTCCCCTCCGGACGGCATTGGCATGTAGTCGGGCCCGAGCCCCAACATTGTATCAATTTCTATCTAACTCTTGTTTTTCATTTTTAGTTGTTTTATTTGTTGAATTTTTCTGTTTTGTGTGGTGTGCGTGAGTTTCTGTATTAACTATTTGACTAACTACTCGCATGTTAATTGTTTTGACTTTACTTATTTCCTTGCATTGATTCGTACGATAGCAATACGGAGATTGCTTACTTTTCTGTGTGTGTGTGTGTGTGTGTGCTGTCTCTTATACACATCTAGATGTGTATAAGAGACAGGTCGTATATTATGCATGCATAGTTATTTTTGTCGAATAGTTCTGTTTGAGTTTTCATTTTATGTCGACGTACGTTGAAATAATCCCCATACTTACTTGCGTTTGTACTGGCATGCCTGTCGAAATCATGTATTATGTGATCTGACGTTAGAGTCTTTTGAGATTGTTTAGTGAAATAATCTTCAAAACCTACTTATATATATATTCTTAATACAACACTTAGTCGTTAGAAATTTTGTGAAGCTTTTTAAACTCGATCGTCTTGCTTTCTAAAAGTTTGAAAAGAACCCTAGTAAGGAGCCTTGTGTGTTTTATCAACATTTCATGCTGTGATTTGATAAGTATTTTGAGAAGTCTCTAAAGTTGCATGTGTGCATTTATTTTTGAAAATGAGGATAGGCACATATAAAACCGGATTTCAGCCTTATTCAGAAATAAAAGCCACTATAATTCCTAAATCAGCCCCTCGAGCCTTTATCCTGTCCTTTTGTTATCCACGAGCATACTTGTAGCTCTTATTTCATTTAAGTTTGTGAGATAAGGGTTTATTTATCATTGGTCTATTGAGATTGACGATTTCAGGGTGAAAATTAGTGGGGTATTTTAAAAAAAAGTAGTGATGAAAATAAGGATTCTCGAGTTCATAAGAGCATCCAGATGTTAAGAGCAAAGCCTATTTATAAAGGCAAGTGATTATTGTTAGTTCGGGTTTTGGGGTAAGAAATAGCCTTATTTATAAAAGGCTAAGAATAGTGATACATTGTAACATCCTTACATCCAGTACATATATATATATATATATATATATTTTATTTAATTACAATCATGCGTTTAAAAATAATCTTAGTCCCAATCTCGTCACTATAAATTATTTTATACTTTAGTTCTAAATGATTTAATAAACTCTATATAATAAAAATTTCTAGTGCGATTGTTTAATATATTATACCTCAATTTTAAAGACTATTATATTATAGTTGTATTCTATATAAGGTATCTAAAAATTATTTTAGAATCTTATTATAATCAAATTAATAGATTTTAATTTTAAATAACCTAAGAACTCTAATTAAGTGAATTTATAGTTCAATTTCAAATAAAATTATATTATCAATTTCTAAGAAAATATTATAATTATTTAGTAATTTAATTATTTATTTAAATTACTATTAAGTCGTCTAGGAAATAATCTCGATTACTAAGATTATTATGATTATTATTATTATTATTATTATTATTTTTATATAATTTAAAATACTATTTGGTCGTTCACGAAATTATTTTAGTTTTAATTTTACGTCGTCTAGTGGATCGTTTTTATTTTGGACATGAAAAAGAGCCCAATCGAAACCCAATTACTAGCCAGGCCCACCAAGACCCTACCCTAACCTTCCTAAATTAAACCCATCTTTGGTTTATAAACCAAATTCTTTTTTTTTATTATTATATTTATATTATTATTATTATTACTATTATTATTATGATATCTATTTTAAATAGGAAAAATACTAATTAAATATTTTTTTCTAATTTATTAGGTGACGAGCATTAAGGGGACTTAGGATTCAATACGTGCATTCACTCGACTTTCCACGACATTTTACGAGGTAGGGACCACTGACTTGCCTATGTTAAATTTTATGTACTCAAATTTATGTGCTATGTGTATCATGCGATTCTATATTTCCAAAAACTAATATAGCCGTAGACCAAATGTGTCTGTGACCGGGGAAAAGGGTCATCGGGTTTATCCCGGCGTGCTATAACCACGAATTAAAACCAGAGACCAAATGTGTCTGTGACCGGG
>BMAC01000147.1:721495-746950 GCA_014905375.1 Phtheirospermum japonicum | reverse complement strand
TCTTTTTTTTCTTTCACCAGCCGTTTCCTAAAAAATTTTCGACCCTTCGAAAAGGGTCATCGGGTATATCCCGGCGCGTTTTAGCTGCAGTCAACTTATTTTCTACGATAAAACTATGAATTTTATGATCGATTGTACTATTTGTGAGTTGTATGATTTTGCATTGGTTAAGTCAGTGTAACTATTGAGTACGTTGAGCTCATCCCAATTCAACAACATTTTTCAGGTACAAACGAAGATGTCGATCGGATGGGAGACGAGTAGAGGAATGAAAATATAAATGTTGGTTTTGTTTTTCTTTAAAACTAGCTTTATTGTTTTAAATAAACGTTGAACTAGACATAAAAACGTGGTTTTAAATTATAAATTTCCTTTGATGGTGATTTGGTTATTCATATTATGTTTATTTCCGCTGCGTAAAGTTTGAAAGTCTTGATATTTATTGTGACGCCAAGGTTTCGTCATATTATTCGTAAATATAAATCCTATTTTGATTAAAGTGAAATCGGGGCATTACATACATGGTTGTTTTGGGTAAAAAAAAGGAGCAAAAACTATTCTGTATGCTTAGAGTTGTTGATTGAGTGAGTTATCGATTGCGTTTATTCGCAAGTTAGCCACACATATTTATATATGACATACCTTACCAAAGAGCCTACATTACAACCCTAGAAAGTCCTCATCTGATTCTTGACCAAATGTGCACACATATGCAATATAGAGTTTTTGATTTTCACGAGTCGTGGAATGCATTCATTTTGTTGATCCTAGCGTATACACTTACCTTTTGAAAAACACGAGCGAATGAGTGCACCATTATATATTTCCCATTATTGAGGATGCATTCTTTTGATTTCATGGTGAAAAGGTAACACGAGCTTAGTTTAAATGTTTTCGACAAAATTGTTTATATTCGCAAAACTATATTGTATGCACAACATGACTCTTTGATCTATATACTTCCATACTTACGTGGCTTTGATTCTTTCATTTGTTCGAGGACGAACAAACCAATAAAGTGTGGGGTGGTTGATTCGTACGTATTTGTTATGAGTTTGTATATGTTTCGGGTCATGTTTGAGTCGTTTTGTTATCTTTTTCGCGTTGAAATCAGGCTACTTTGCATAATTTTACATTCTACAGCTTTTTACTTAACTTTCCAATTTTTCGATTGATAATTGGTCCTTTTAAGATGATTTCTGTGTTTTCTCATGCAGCTAGAGTGCTAGACGAGCCCTGGATTTCAAAAGGATTAAGCTCATAAACTTTTACAAGAATCGAGAGAAAAGGATGGGAAAGTCAGTGCAAAGAAGTAGCCACAAGGACACTAATCTGGTCAAATGGATCTGACATCCGAACGGATTGAACCACTAAATCACATCCGATCGGATGTCCCGACCGGATTGGCCTACTGGACTCACATCTGGTTGGATGGATCTGACATCCGACCGGATTGCCTAATAAAGACCCCATGCGGTAGGATTCTTCAGACCATCCGACTAGATGTAAGCACTACAAACTCGGGATTTCAAAAGATCTTTCAATTACAAGGCCAAAAAGTTGGTTTTTGGAGGCTACAAAAAGGCCAAGAACCTAACCTACGAGATATCATTCATCATTAAGACGTGACCTAACACAAGAGCCCTCACGACAATTACTATACGAGAGAAAGATCGGGTTTGATAGCTTACCATTCTTCCTAGAAGAACGTGCAAATCGAAGTTCGTGACAAACTTCCGGGTTTATAGCATAGAATTTAATCTCTTCGGAATCGCCGGAGTTAGTATAACATTCATCCTTCAAGACAATCATTCATTCGTTTCGAGTTAGTATTCTCTTAAACTCTACTTTTATTTTGTAGTCGGTAATGTATTGGTTGGATACTTCTTGTTTGGATATTTGGTGTTGGAACTATTTGATTTTATTATGAATCCTTTGTTGAATAACTCGATTGATCCATCTTTCTTGCGTTTCTATAGTTCTCAGATTGATAGTTGTTCTTGATAATAGTATAATTCGTCAATGCTTTCTAGGTGTTCGATAATATGCTAAAATGAAAACTCTTAGTTTAATCTTCTTGTTAAGTTTTCAAATAATTTTCAATTTCATTTTTAAATTCGTTGTTAAAGCTTTTATAAATGTTAGTTAAGTTCTTGCATAGAGATTGGCGCTTTCTTTGCAAGATTAGTTTAAATTCTAGTTTCCATAATAATCAAACAAAACCCTTTTTAATCGCGTGTTTAGATTTAGAATTTGTGAAGTGTGATATAATAAACATCGCCGACTCCGTATTTTCACTCCTTGAGAATTCAACTTGGTTTAACTTGCTAGTCTACATTAACCCCGTTCTTTTGGGGGCGAAATTTCTTTCAAAACGTAGACACACATTATTTAACTTATTTTAATTTTGAAAGAAGCAAATTAGTTCGATTCAGACCCCAGTTGCGAATAGTTCAGAAACCGTTACAAATACGTTTTAAATGCTAAGATCTGACTTGAATTTATAACATGGAGCCAAATACCGGTCCAAATTTTCATATTAGTGTACCTTGAGTCTAGATACATTTCAAAAATGTGAGATAGAAAAACTAAGTGAAAGTACGGAGCAAGAACAAGAAGAAGAAAAAGGTCAAAGAATCCACAAACTCCATACAGTGTATCTCTTCTTTATTTTTATTAATGAATGTTATGTGTTCGATGAACTGCTTAGCTAATTTCATGAACACGTTTAGCTAATCTTTCAATATTTTTGGGTTTGGAGAAGCTATGAATGAATAATATCTAATCTTTCTTTTAATTGAGTATGATCCCTTTGCTATTTTAATGTTTTGATTTCTTTCTTTCATAAGTGATTATGAACATTTATTCATATTTTAAGTTGTGATTGTTTGACAACTTATTATAAATAATAGCCTGATAAACTAAAATCCGAGATGAGGTTTATCAATAAGCTTTCAAATATGAAGCAGTCTAATCAACAAAACCGAGAGGTTTGAGATCAGTAGTGAAGTTAAATAAATCTTTTAAAACCAACCGGTATGATTTCAAACGAAAACGTTATTTCATTCTTAGAATCAACGGTTTAATCATTTTGAGAGAAGAATTAAACTATATTTGTTATTGTATTATAGTATATTAAATCACAAACAATATTTGATTAATTGGAAAGGATAAACATTTATGAATTCATGGCAATCCTAAACCCCAAAACATCTCTTAATACTTGATTTCTATTATTTTACTATTATTATTGGTGAATTATGATTAGTAGTTACATAATTATTTATTTTGTGTTGTCGTTTATAACTTCACAATCCAAATCAAATATTCATATTCATTTACTAAATATACATTATCTATATTATATTACTTGTCAACTTTGAATTGATATACGGTCCTTATGGAATCGACCTTGCTCATTCTATATAATTTCTATACCGTATACTTGCACTTGGATATATTATAATAAATAAACAAAGTTTTATTATTACTTAACTATTGACCGACAAAGCGGTAAGCGGTCACCTATATCCCATCTCCACCACCAGAAATAAAAATGATTCACCATCTAAATTTGCAACTTTAATAAATTTCAGTTTCGCATACATGTTTGAATTATCCAGTCACACCCATTTTTGATATCCATACGCATAATAAAGCTATGATTGTAATAAAACTTAGACTTTTTTTTTTCATTCTTGCCCTCTTGGAAAACATATTAAATTGCCATTTGTTGTCTAAATTTTATGCACTATTGATAAACAAGATTTTAAGCATATTCTTTAGACTTATTTAGTAGGTTTCAATTACTGATTATGATTTTATAACATATTTGGTTTCATTTTATATTATTTGGACTTATTAGATGTTTGGTATATTTTTTTTGTAGAAATTTGAGCTCTTTCGGGCTCAAGGATAACAAGATTAGGGCTTTGGGACGAAACTAATGAAGATAGGAGGCCATTGGCCAATAGTGGGGTCATTAATATTCATAAATCTCATAGAACTAATTAGTGGCCCGAGTAGCGATCGATAGCCAAACTGCTACTCGGTCATGTTTTCATGGCAGCCATTATCGACCCAACTAGCGATCGATAGTGTGGTTGATAATGGGTCAACATGCATTACAAATTGGACCAGAATTAGAATTAATGGCAATGAATTGACTCTTGACTATAAAAAAGTGCCTAGAAGCTATCTTGAATCATCAAGCTTAACAACAAGCAACACATAGGCTTCATTCCATCTTCCACTAGAGTTTTTGTGAGTTTGAGTGGATTTGAGAGTGAATTTATAGGAGAAACATGTGGAGCATGGATAGTTAATGATCCACATGCTTCAAGGGTTTAAATCTCTTTTTCATTATTTATGAATGCTGGATGTTCAATGAAATATATATATGAAATTGTGAATATGTCTAGCTGATTTTTCTTTATTTTTGGGTTTGGTATGAATAATGATAGAGTAATTTTTTGATAATTCCTTAAATTCAAGTATGATCCCTTTGTTTATTTTCATGTTTCGATTATATTGGTTCATAAGTGGATAACATCATTTGTGTTTCTAAAAGTCAAGGGTGATTAACAATCTTTGAAAAATAAAAGTTTAATAAATCATAATTTGAGAGATGAGGTTATCAGTAGACTTTCGAACATGAAATAATCTAATAAAAAAGATCGAGAGGTTTGCGATTAGTAGTAAATTCGTAAAAATCTTTAAAATAATTTGGAGTTTGTCATGAACAATATATTAGTGACAAAGGAGATTGAATAAAAAGGCACAAGCTTGATAAATGAAGAATTGGGAACCGTTGGAATCAGTGAAGGGGATAGATGGGAGGCAAATTAGGTTCTCGTGGAGAAGTGGATGGTTTGAGGTGATGGGATGGTTTGTTAAATTATTTTAATGGTCTGATTAGTTAAACTGTGTAGGCTTATTCTGTAGTCACATTTTTACTTTATATTACATTTACATTTTAATTGTATTAGCACATTTTAGTTAAGGGGAGGGCAAGTGGTCCAGATAATTTGTTATAAGAGTACTAGAATGAGAAGAAAGGGCAAGAAGTTATGGTTTTATCTCCCCTCTCTTGAATTCTGTTATCTTCATCTCTTTCCCCCTTTTCTTGTCCCTCAAGCTTATCATCTATTCATACAAAATTATATAAATTCCAAAAAAATTAAAGAAAAGAATGAAAAATCTTAACAATTGGTAATCAGATCCATGATCTTCTCATGGCTGAAGGCACACGTATGAATGAACTTCAGGGAGCGCAAAAGAGACTAGACCAAATTCTGCAGACCGACCTCTGAAGAGGGAAGCATTTGAGATTAAGCTGCTAGAACAAATAACAAAAGTTAGTACAATAATAAAGGAACAACTGATGAACATTAGTGGAAAGTATGAACACCTCAGAAATACTTTAGCAGCTATCCAACTAAAGCTGTTAAATCCCAGCAAGGACAAAATTGCAGCAGAAGGGGAGTCAATGCTGGGAGATCCAGGGTATGGCAGTGAAAGTTACACCTACAAGAATAAATAAACACCAAGAACTGGCTACTAATGAATCAAGGAACTCAGTAATAAGTCATCTACCAAAGTTTTATTTTCTAAAGTTACACCTAAGACCAATGATTCTCAAGTGCAATGGGTATTTTAAACTTGTGCTTAACATACCTGATTGTTAAAGGGTAACTATGGCTTCCATGCATTTTGAGGGAAATGTGGCCTAATGGTATCAAAACATCATTACCAAAAAAGGGGATTTAGCCTGGCAACAGTTTTTGGAGATTTCATCTTCTATGGTTGAGGAACTATAAGAAGTAAAAGAATTATTGTAGAAATCAATACACTTAAGAAACACATGCCCATAGACTAAGTATGTTGACAAGTTCGAGGAGTTAAAAGCTTTTAGAATGTTACTTAATCATGGAGAGTACTCTAAGGAATATTTTTTGGCTAGTTTTTCTAGTGGGCTCAGTGAGAAGTTATAGTCATTTATAAATATTTTTGAACCCCCATCCGTACAACAAACAACTGATCTGGGACTTGATGCCCTAAAAAAAAATCAATGGCCTAACCAGGACTTTCAACCAACCCTAATCAAACACAAAAAACCTGACCTCACTCCTTTCCAAAACCAAAGGTCTGCCCCAGCCAAACTACCTACTAGGTTAGTTACTGCTACTGAGATGGCACCTAAAAGGGAAAAAGGCCTATGCTACAATTGTGATGAGCAGTTCAGTTATGAACATGTATGCAAACAAAGAACCACTTACATGATAATGACAAAAGAGGAGGGGTTGGCCTCAATACAAAATTTTCTTGAAGCTACTGATGAACAAAAGACACAAGTTATATGGATGAAAGAAACTCAAATGTCCTTGAATACCCTAGCAGGAGAAGATGGGGGCACTACCATGAGGATATTTTGAGATTGTGATGGGAAGTAGTTATATGTCTTAGTAGACTCAGATAACACCTTGAGTTTAATTAAATAAGCAACAACAAGGAGTTTAGGGTGTTAATTGGAGCAAGCAAACCATTTTTGGTCAAGGTGGCAAATGGGCAGAAGCTAATAAGTTCTTACCAAGAAAGGGGGTTTATTTGGCAAATGGAAGGACATGATTTTAACTACTCATAGATTACTTCATCATGAAAGGGTGTGAATAACTTAAATCAAGTACTCCTAGTGAAGTGGATTATGATAAAATGACCATTACAGTTGCACTTAAGTGGACAAGGGTAGACATACAGGTAATAACAGCTAGTGCAGATTGCAAGATGATTTATGGTCCTTGTCTCTATAAGATGTTTCATGAGAAAAGTGAATGACTATCGGAGGTGATCTATCTAGTAACTATTTATCATCCACACAAGAATGAGAACAAACAGTTAGAGCTTATTCTGGACAATTATAAGAAATGTTTGAAGAACTAAAAGGACTACCACCTAGTAGAGGGACATAACACCATATTATACTGAAGGAAGGTAGTGCGCCAAAGCATCAATATCTCTACTCTCACACACACAAATATAAGATAGAAAATATCATAAAATCTCTTTTGGGTTATGGGGTTATACAGAATAGTCAGAGCCCATTTTCATCCCCAATAATCTTGGTTATGAAGAAGGATTCTACTTGGAGGTTATGCATGAATTATAGGTATATCAATAACCTTTCTAATTATATATGAGTTATTTGATAAAATATATGGGGCTAAGTACTTTTCTAAGATAGATCTAAGATCTTGCTATTTCCAAATACTGATGAAACTAGAGCATAAGTACCT
This sequence comes from Phtheirospermum japonicum, assembly GCA_014905375.1. NCBI lineage: Eukaryota > Viridiplantae > Streptophyta > Magnoliopsida > Lamiales > Orobanchaceae > Phtheirospermum > Phtheirospermum japonicum. The sequence continues at coordinate 739,658 of BMAC01000147.1, read as the reverse complement.
CACAACTTTCAGCATCATGGCCACTTTGAGTTCTTGGTTACGCCATTTGGGCTGTGTAATGCAACTGCTACTTTCCAATCCCCAATGAACCAAGTATTTAAAGATATCTTGAGGAAATCTACATTGGTGTTCTTTTATGATATCTTGATCTACAACAAGACATGGGAAGAGAACCTACTTCACTTACAAGAGGTGCTGCAGCATTTAAAGGATAACCAATTATTTGCAAAGAGGAGGAACTACAAGTTTGGACATATACAGATTGAGTACCTTGGACACATTAGCTCCTATGAACGAATGACTGCTGATAAACTAAAGGTTGAGTGAATGTTAGAATGGCCAATAACCAACACAATCAAATAGTTGAGAGGTCTCCTTGAGTTAACAGGGTATTACAGGAAGTTTGTGAAGGGTAATGGGCTACTCAGCAGGCCCTTGACTAACTTACTCAAGAAAGACATGTTTCACTGGAACTCAGATGCAGAAAGATCTTTTAATTCCTTGAAGGAAGCTTTGGCAACTACCCAAGTCCTATCCTTGCTGGACATTACCCTACCATTTACTAATGTAAGTGGTAATGGGGTGGGTTTTGTGTTAATGCAAAGGGTTAGACCTATTACGTACATGAGCAATGTCTAAGGAATCATGTCTTATCTATCTATGAGAGAGAATTCCTTGCAGTATTGATGGCCATACAGAGATAGTGACACTACTTGCAAGGGAACCATTTTGTCATCATGATAGACCAATAGTCTCTCCAACCTCTACCGGATAATCTTATTTGTACATATTTGTATGTGATTTTCATGTGTTTTTGCATCATGTGTTGTGTGCTTTTACGTGTTTTAGGTTTATCTTTTTATCGTTTTTCTTCCTTTTGATGTTTTTCGTCTCGTTTGGTGTTTAATGTGTTTTTACTTTATTTTATATGAAATAATCTAATTTTGTTTTATTTTGGTGTTATAGCTCGAGAAGACAAAGATTGGATGAGCAATGTGCTGTGCTGACACTGGGTACAAGTCTGACACTGGGTTACCCAGTGTCCGAGTCATGCTGACACTAGCTGCCGCAGCATGGCTCGCGTCGACTGACGCACCGTCGATGCAAATGTTCTGTTGCGTCGATCCTGGCTCACGTCGATCGATGCACTGCCTGTCGACGTGTGCAGCCTGACTCGCGTTGACTGACGCACCGTCGACGCAAATGTTCTGTTGTGACGATCCTAGCTACGTCGATCGACGCACTGCCTGGTCGACGCGTGCAGGCTGGCTCGCGTCGACTGACGCACCATCGACGCTCTGGCAGTTTGAGCGGTTATTTTCGAAAAATGTATAAAAGCCGGTGGTTTATTTCATTCTCAAGGGTTGGGACGAGGGGGAAAGGTCCAGAACATTGTAGAGATCCCTCGGTTCATGCCACCTTACAATTCACGCAAGATTAGAATTTTATAGTTCGTAGTTTAGTCGTTTCTACGCCGTTCGACGTTCAAGGTCGTTTCTCGTTGCTGGAGATCGTTGGATTGCTGATGCTTTATTAGATAATAAGTTTTCCTGAACTCTGTTTAATTGGTTTTTGGATTTGGCTTAGTTACCTTAGTACGTTGGTGTTGTTATTTTATTGGGAATGAAAATGCTTGTACTTTGGTTTTGTTAATTTAGTATAAACCATTTTATCGTTTTTCCTAGATGTTAATTTATGTTATTTGCTAAGTAGTTTAGTTGTTAGTTCTCGTTAGATTAGTTGTTTGTTTTATTATCGATTGTGATCATGCTTGTGTTGTTATTTTGAAGTTGATCATGATGATGCTTGTAGGCTAATTTTATCGTTCTAGTGCTTAGGGTCGTTTAGAAACATCGAGACTGACAACCCCGATCGTGGAGCTGATTTTATGCACTAGACCCTCGCTTTTATTAATCGTTTTTAAAAGCTTTCAATTTTATTGCTCGTAGATGTTAGAAAATCTCAAACTTTATTTGATCGTGTGTTTAGTTTATTTTATTTTAGTTTTTAATTTCGTTTCTACGTGCGTAAAATCAAACATCGAAATAGTTTCCGATTAGTCCTCCTTGTGATTCGACTCGAGTCAGCTTATCGCCTACAATAGCTCTGTTCTCTTGCGGACGAGCTTTTTATTTTTAAAGCGAAAAATTTCGATTCAAAATTTGGCGTTGTTGCCGGGGAAGGCTAAAGGCTACAATTTTAGTGTTTGTTGTTGATTTTTATTTTTGTTTCTTTTTGTTCTTTCTGGTACGCTTAATCTCGTTTGTTGAGTATTGTGCTTGTAGCCGATTCTTCGATGATTTGAGATTTTTTTTGATTAAAGATGGCGGATTATCAAGTTAGTTCGCCATATGATGACATTTGCGCTCCAACTTACGATTATGAAGTTCCTCCACCACATTATGACATGTATGCTCCGAGCGGTCGAGAATGGGCCGATGGTTTTGACTATCCTGGCCCATGTCCTTCATATTGCTGTAATCCGAGCATGGATTCTTATGCACCGTCTCATGGGTATTATGATCCGGGTCTTGAAGATTCTTATGCTCAATTTGTCCCGCCTTATCCGTACACGAACTCGTATGCTCCTATGTTTCAAGATTTCCATTCTTCGAGCTACGACATTTACACTCCATCCACATCCAATGCGTATATTTCGAGCGACGATCATTCCGTTACTGTTTCTCAAGATCTTTTAGCCGAGATTATGGAAGCGACTAGACGTATGGATGAACGCATAGAACGTATGGATGAACGCATAGAACACCTCGATATTCAATTAGAGCAATTTGACAACAAGGTGTACGAGGTAGACCAACCTTGTCATGAGGAGTTTCCCGTCTTTGATATGAAAAATTACACCTTTGTTGATGACAATTCCAGCTTTGATGATGTTTTGAACGAGGTGTGCGAAGATGTGAGATTTTTGGGTGAGAAGAAAGAGGTGGAAGTTAGTATTGTCTCTCCCGTGCCTTTTGAGGATTATATACACGACTGTGTTGGAGAGTTGTCTTCGGGTGAATTTATTGAATCTCATGTCGTGCCGCTTGATTCTTTGTACGAATATGAGAAGGAGGAGTTTGATGAGATAGTTGAGAAGGAGCCCGTTTGCCCTCTTTTCAGTCCAAAACTGACTTTTCATGACTCTGAGGGTGTTGAGGCGGTGATCAAGGGAACGACAGAGCACGGGTTGGTTGATAGACGTTTCAGGTGCTCGAAAGATTTTCTAAGTCTTCCTTTGATCGAGGAACACCCCGTGTGCCCATTATTTTTTGATATATTCGAGGTGATCGATTACTCGCGGTTCCGACCTCCGAATCTAGTTGGAGTGTTCTGTATCTCGGGTTGTGCTTTTTTTGCTCGCCTTGGTGATTATCATCGCCAATTCTTGATTTTAGAGAATACAAAGGCGTGGCACGATCGTCATCTATTTTTAGACCCGAGATGACATCGACCGTGGACGTCGTCAAGCTAGTGACGTTAAATTAAGCACTTCTTGGGAGGCAACCCAAGTCTTTTAACTTTATTTTCTTTTGTGTGTTTTTGTTTCTTTTCGTTTCAGGTTCCCCTCGACTTTGAAGCCCGTTGGATGGTCTTGGATACTCAACTCATCATCACGAGCGCGATTTCAGGGACGTATCTCTCCTTCTCTTATCTTTTACCATACTTAGCTTAATTTTTCATTTTATACAATGTGGACATTGTATGGTTTAAGTGTGAGGGGGTTTGTCCTTGGTTGGTTAGTAAGTTTTTATATGCTTGCTTGTGGTTGATTTGAGTTATGTGTATTGATATTGACTGGAACCTTGACGAAGTGACGTGGTTAGATGCTTTTGTTAGGATATTTAGACTTTCGTTCGAACAATAGTGTAATTGTGGGGAATGAAGTGTAAATAATCTATGAAGTGTCTTGTCTCTTATTCTATTTATGTTTCGTTCTTAAGAGTTGAATATTCTCTACTAGCCCCGTTTTCTTATACCCTCTATAGGATTTTATGTAATTTTTGTTTTTATTTTGGAGACGTTAAAACTCCACGTGCAAAGTTGAAAAATATTATCAGTTGCACTTAGCAACATAAGATTGGAGTCAATGAACTCTCGTTTGTGATTTATGTAAATTATGTTCGTTTAGTACCTTATCTCTTTAGGTACTAAAAAAAAATATATTATTAAAAAAATAAAAAAAATGAAAAAGAAAAATAAAGAAAAAAAGAAAAAGAAAGAAAGAAAGAATAAGTACAAGAAGAGAAAACCTTGTACAAGTTGAGTTCTTATTTTTATTTTTATTTCTTAGATTGTTTTGTTAAAGAGGTGTATAGATGACTAGGCTAGTCGGATGACGATTTGGCGGTTTGAGCAGGGATAGACTTTGGCCGAGGCATGGATGGGTGAAGTACATGGAGGTCAACTCGTTACTTTTAGGTGTTCGGAAGCTAGTCTAAATCTCTTATCTCAACGTTATCGTGTCGTCCTTTTAGTCGAGTTTTTAGTCGATCTAATGCATTAACTTCTTGAATCATATGGATGTATTAGTAATTAAGTCATCGGGTAATTAGCTTTTCCTTGTCTACGTCTAGATTAGATTTTGCTTGAGGACAAGAAAAAAGCTAAGTGTGGGGGAATTGATTTGTACATATTTGTATGTGATTTTCATGTGTTTTTGCATCGTGTGTTGTGTGCTTTTACGTGTTTTAGGTTTATCTTTTTATCATTTTTCTTCCTTTTGATGTTTTTCAGCTCGTTTGGTGTTTAATGTGTTTTTACTTTATTTTATATGAAATAATCTAATTTTGTTTTATTTTGGTGTAATAACTCGAGAAGACGAAGATTGGCTGAGCAATGTGCTATGCTGATACTGGGTACAAGTCTGACACTGGGTTACCCAGTGTCCGAGTCACGCTGACACTAGCTGCCGCAGCCTGGCTCGCGTCGACGGACGCACCGTCGACGCAAATGTTCTGTTGCATTGATCTTGGCTCGCGTCGATCGACGCACTGCCTGTCGACGTGTGCAGCCTGGCTCGCGTCGACTGACGCACCATCGAGGCACCGTTGACGCAAATGTTCTGTTGCGTCGATCCTAGCTCCGTCGATCGACGCACTGCCTGGTCGACGCGTGCAGCTTGGCTCGCGTCGACTGACGCACCGTCGATGCTTCGGCAGTTTGAGCGGTTATTTTCAAAAAAATCTATAAAAGCCTGTGGTTTTCTTTATTCTCAAGGGTTGGGACGAGGGGGAAAGGTCCAGAACATTGTAGAGATCCCTCGGTTCATGCCACCTTACGATTCACGCAAGATTAGAGTTTTATAGTTCGTAGTTTAGTCGTTTCTACGCCGTTCGACGTTCAAGGCCGTTTCTCATCGCTGGAGATCGTTGGATTGATGATGCTTTCTTAGATAATAAGTTTTCCTGAACTCTGTTTAATTGCTTTCTGGATTTGGCTTAGTTACCTTAGTACGTTGGTGTTGTTATTTCATTTGGAATGAAACTGCTTGTACTTTGATTTTGTTAATTTAGTATAAACCTTTTTATCGTTTTCCCTAGATGTTAATTTATGTTATTTGCTTAGTAGTTTAGTTGTTAGTTCTTGTTAGATTAGTTGTTTGTTTTATTATCGATTGTGATCATGCTTGCGTTGTTATTTTGAAGGTGATCATGATGATGCTTGTAGGATAATTTTATCGTTCTAGTGCTTAGGGTCGTTTAGAAACATCGCGACTGACAACCCCGATCGTGGAGCCGATTTTATGCACTAGACCCTCGCTTTTATTAATCGTTTTTAAAAGCTTTCAATTTTATTGCTCGTAGATGTTAGAAAACCTCAAACTTTATTTGATCGTGTGTTTAGTTTATTTTATTTTAGTTTTTAATTTCGTTTCTACGTACGTAAAATCGAACAGCGAAATAGTTTTCGATTAGTCTTCCTTGTGATTCGACTCGAGTCAACTTATCGCCTACAATAGATCCGTTCTCTTGCGAACGAGCTTTTTATCTTTAAAGCGAAAAAATTCGATTCATTAGCCATTCAGAGAAATGAAGTAACAATCTTTTGGTGTTGGATTACACTACTCAATATAAGAAGGGTACTAAAAACCGAGTAGCAGATGCTCTCTCAGGGATTGATAAGGGTAGTAAAGAGTGTCAAGCAATAATAACAGTTTCTCCTTATGTGTGCTTATCAGCTATGAACAAGACCCCTATTTCTCTAAAATCATAAAAACTAATATATTGGCCTCAAATTTTTCCCTAGTTTGAAGTAAATGGTGGTTTGGTGAGGTACAAGGGAATAATAATTGTGGGTAATGACACAGACCTAAGGACATTTATCTTAAATGCAATGCATAGTTCAGCCTATGTGGGCCATTGAAGTGTTAATGGCACTTACATGAGAATTAACGGGAAATTATATTGGTCGAACATGAAGAGTGATTTAATCAACATGGTGAATGCTTGTGATTTGTGAAGGATAAAGAAAAGTTATAAGGACCCTATGTTGGGTTACTACAATCCCTACCCATAACCCAATAAGCTTAAACACACTTATCAATGGATTTGATTGAGGGTTTACCAAAGTCTAATGGAAAAAAAATGTAATCTTGATAATTATTAATACGTTTACCAATTATGGTCACTTCATTGCTTTTTCCCATCCTTACACTACTAGTAATTTTTTCGTACACTGTTTGTAAGTAACATGGAATGCCTGTTAGTTTAGTAACAAATATGGACAAGGTTTTCACTAGCTCGTTCTGGAGGGAGATGTTTAAACTCATGGGGTTTAGTTTGGATATTTCATCGGCGTACCACCCCCAAACAGAGAGGCTCAATCAATGCTTAGAGAAATACATGATTTATATGGTTTGTGACTATCTTAAACATTGGTTGTAATGGTTACCTTTGGTAGAGTATTGGTGTACCACCAACTACCATACCAGCCTAAAATTAACCCTATTTTAGGCCTTATATGGTTACCCATCCCCTATATTATCACTAAAATCATATATAGACCCAAACAACGAGGATGGAAAGGTAGTTATCAGAGAAAGGCATGGGATGACTAAGAAAATGAGGTAAAACTTAATTTAAGCCCAGTGTCGGATGAGATTCTATGCATATAAGAAAAGGAGGTAGAGGACAATTGAATTTGGGGAGAAGGTGTACTTGAAATTGCAACATTCCCATGAAATTCGGTGCAACTTCAAAAGAATTTGAAGCTACCATCCCACTACTGTGACCCATATACCATCCTTGGGAAGATAGGCAAGGTGGCCTACAAATTGGAGTAACTAGAGGAATCTCACATATAACCCATCTTCCACATGTCTTTTCTCAAAAAGAGGCTTAACCTTGACATCTTGACGGTGAAGGAGTTGCCTTTCATAGATGCAAAAGGGATATTCTTTGTTGAACCATGTGAAATTGTAGATATTCGAACGATCACGTGAGGTCAAGAAAACTCTGAGAAAGTATTAATCGGCTTGCTCAACTCAGGTTTAAAGGATAGTACTTGGGAAAATTTGAGATTCTTTTGTAAAATGTTTCTGAAGTTCGAACCTTGGGGACAAGGATCTAACAAACGTGGGGTATTGTCATGAAAAAGATATTAGTGATAAAGGAGATAGATTAAAAGGCGCAAGCTTGATGAATGCAAAACTGGAAACTATTCGAATCACTGAAGAGGATTCATGGGAGGCAAATTGGGTTCTGGTGGAGAATTGGACGATTTGAGGTAATGGGCCAATTTGTAAAATTATATTAATTATCTGATTAGTTAAACTACGTGGTATTAATCCTTAGTCATATTTTACTTTAATTTGCATTTGCATTTGGATTGTATTAGCACCTTTTAGTTAAGGGGAGGGCAAGTTGTCCCGGGGATTTGTTATAAGAAACTAGAATGAGAATGAAAGGACAAGCAGTTATGATATTATCACCTCTCTCTTAATTTTTGACCTCTTCATGTGCTTCCCTTTTTTCTTGTCCCTCAATCTTATCATCTATTCATACAAAATTACAGAAATTTCATACAACTAAAGAAAATAATGAAAAATCTGAACAGTGTTTTAAGTATGATTTCAAACTGACACGTTGTTTCACACTTAGAGTCAATGGTTTAATCACTTTGATAGAAGGATTAAACTATTATTGTGACTTATAAGCGATTGAATCACAATATGCATGATAGATTGGAAAATATGAACATTAGGAAATCATTACAATTCCATATCCTGGAATATTCTTCAATGCTTGAATTTCTCAACCTTTTCATATTGTGCTTTGATCTTGGTAAATATCTTAGTTGATAATTCTTATTAGTTTATATTCCTTATTCACTATGACACAATTAAAATCATAGATAAATTACATTATGTATATCATATTACTTATCAATATTAAACTATTAAATAGTCCTTTTGGGATTCGAACTTGCTCCTTTTGTAATATATCTAAAATATATACTTGTTGTTAGGAAGAGTTTAAGAACGAACATGTTTTTATAACTCGAACCAATCACTAGTGAAAACAGAGGTCGGACAAGTTTTTGGCTTCGTTGCTGGGGAATATGGGGGTTAAGTTGATAATAATATAATTGATAAATTAGTCTTAATTTAATCACTTGTTATATTTTGATTCAAGTCTAGATTGGTGGAATTGCAGGTAGTGTATGCGCACACGTTCCAAAAAGGAACCTTTTGTACCCATCGACCTGGAGATCATGGTGACTTGTAGATGAAACAAGTCCAAAAGAGTAAGATGCAAGATGGATGGAAATCCTGATAATATCAATGTCCAAATCAATCAACTAATACAATAATTTCAAGCACAGATGCTAAAACAAGCATAGAACCGGCCATCCAGACCATGTTCCAACCCATTGCAAACCAACACTATAGAGGAGCAAATATACCCGCTATTTAAGGCAACAAATTTGAGTTGAAAACATGGTTGATAAGAGTGGTTCAACATAATAAATTTGGAGGAATTTCCACGGACGACGTGAACGTGCATTTGGCGCAATTCTTGGAGATATATAGAACCATCAAGATGAATGAAGCCCCAAAAGATGTTATATAACTACGCTTATTCCATTTTTCATTAAGGGATGATGAAATATTTTCATGCAACACACTTGGATTTAGAGACATTGACCCTTGGAACGAGATGTGTAAGAAGTTTTTACTCAAGTTCTTGTTAGGATTAGAAGTAATATGATGAAAAAGAGAAGAAATAAAAACGACACAAGAAATTGTTTACCTAGTTCGTCAAAGAGAGATTCTGACTACGTTTGGGGGTGCTGCCAAGCCAGGAGTTTGTACTATATTAATTTTTGATATAGGGTTACAATTACACAACTAGACTATTTATAACAAGAAAACCCTAGTTATAATGAAAACAACACAGGATTTTGTTTACCTAGTGTTTCGCCCTAGAAATTACTCCGGGAATGCCTGCTTCTCTACTAAGAGTATCCCGACCTATTTCCACAAAAACATGTTAGAAAGGACAACCAAGGGTTTTCCGGTGGAAACCTCTCCGATGCTTAAGTTAGTAAGCATTTTTTTGGATTAAAATAAGTCAGAAGAAGAATGCATAAAAATGTCATACCTCCTTCAGCCCCAAGGCTGGAGTAGATATAATTATTCGTCACGTGGGACCTTTCCGGGATCCCAAAAATGGAACCCGTGAATCTTGGGCCGTTATTCAGGATGAGCTGATCAAGAAGCTTCTGCCAAGAGAAAGACAGCTCTGGCATTATGTTTCTCAAATTCCTGCTCTGCTTTCCTTGGAACCTTATCCAAGGTTAAGGCTTCAGGTCAAGGCACCATTCCTCAGGGCTTTAGGCCTGTCCAGTCCTTCTTTCTTTCTTGAGCTTAGCAGGATGGGTCTCTTTCCCGAGTCACCAAATCCAGATCAGGACCAACTCTATCGACCCTTGCGCTAGCTCATTTCCTTTTCCCCTCAGGCGTAGAGTAGCAACTTAGGTCATCCCAACCAGAACTATTCATCAATACTTGGCCAGGCCAGGCATATTTAGGTCGCACAAACCAGTCCCCCCCCCACCCCCACACGAGTGGTTGGGATGAACCATGAAACTTAGGGTTTCGCTCCAGGCAGTTGAGATTTTCAAAACGTGTTCCCAAATTCCTTACTGTCATGCACGGATCAAACTGAATCTGCTTCTCAAATCAGGTCATATCTTTAAGGGTGATCTGTCACGTCTGATATCTCACTTTCAGCGGTTGAGATCCCCAACATGCCTTTTCGGATACGGTACCTCTAACGTGCATTAAATGCATGAATCCCATCAAATCCTTTTTAAATAATCATTTTCGGAATTTACTCCTTTCCCCCTCTTTCGAGGTTCATTTTTCACTTTCATTCTTCTTCACCAAGCGTTTGCTTCTCTCCACGAATTCCAAGCTTTTTTCTTCTCCAACCAGGACCTTCTTATCCTTAAGAACCAGGTACTCTTTCATTCCTTTTCTTTTCGCAAGTTTTTAATTATGTCTGCTCCTGCATCGCCTGTCCCCCCCTCTTCCTTCAGCCTATCATCTTCTTCAACATCCTCGGCCGCCTCCTCTGGTGACCGCCGGCCTTCACCTTTTCCCGGTGGTGGTGCTGATAACATATCATCTACCATCAGCGACTGTACCCTCCGGGAAATATGATCACGATTTCCAATCTCAGATGACTTTTCCTTTACAAACCCCGCGTCCAGCGAAAGGGCCTCCCAACCTCCCCCAAATTATTTAGCTTTCTTCATTCCAGGTGGGATTGAGCCTTCCATTCCACCCATTTATCCTTGCCCTCTCCCGGATGTATCAAGTTCCGGTGCACCAGTTTGTACCTAATGCCTTCAGAATCATGATAGGGTTCCCTTTGGTGGCCCATTTTTCTGGAATTACACCTACCACCCAATTATTTTTCTCCTTTTTCTAGGCAAAAAGCTCATCTTATGGCTTTTTTATCTAGCAGCTCGGGCCGGCGTCCAATTCTTAGCCGGAAACCCTCCTCCTTTAAAGGTTGGCGCAAGAAAATTTTATTTGTCCGCTGTTCGGGAGATTGGGGCTTTTCTCCTCTGAACATTAACACACTCCCCCCCAATGCTCGTTATCTAGAGTTGATTGACCTGCTCATCTGGAAAGGACCCTGCATGCCCTAAATCATCATGTTTTCCATCTAACTAAGCTTCTCTCTCCCCAAATTCTTTGCTTCTTCAAGTCCCAACAACGGAACGGCCCTCTGCCTGACGAGATTAATATACTTATGAAACCGAAACAACCCCATCCCATGTTTTAATATTTACCAGATTTGGAAGTTTGCTTTATCATTATTATGCGTTATTATATTGTTTGACCGATTTGTTCTCCCTTACAGCTACGATGATGCAGAAGAAGATGGCTGAACTTCTTCAAGGAGCTACTCCCAGCATAAGAAAGATCCCACTTGGCGAATCATCCAGAGCTACAATTTCTGGAGAGCCCATATCTCCTACAAGACATGGGGCGACAATCGAGCCCATAACGTTGCTCGGATGGAAAGAGCTGCCTCTCCGAAAAGGGTGGCTGCCCGCATAGTGGAACTAGTGTCTCATTCTGACTCCGAAGAAGATCTAGGGTTGGTTCCCCAGAAATGGGCCCGATCTGGCAGGGAAGCTGCTCCGACAGGGACCAGGATATCTACTGCCAACTAGAGCTTCTTTCTTAATTCAACTTTCTTGGAATGTTCAGGGACCGTGGCTGCTCAGTTTTATAAGAGCCATTGCCATTCCTCTGACAAGCTAGTCTTGGACAAGATGATAAATGTAGAGCTGATTGAGTCTTATTTCCTAGATGAGTCCAGGGTTAGCCTTTAATCCATGTCCCTTTTATTACCTTATCTCTTCCTTCGCCCTCTCCCTTTCCTCTTTTATTTACTATTACTTTGTTATCTTTTTTTTTTTTTAGGCTTCAGTCAAGAGGGTAGTTTCCGATAGCCCGAGCTGAAGGCTCCGTGATGAATGCCAACCTGGCCAAGGAGGCATACGACTTTGAAGGAGAGAGAGCAGAGGCTAATGACCCATTTGAAGGAGCCGAATTCTGAGTTGAAGGAGGCTAATACAAAGTTGAAGAAACAACTTATGCTAACTTGGGTGAGCTTCAATGCAATACTCAATTTGAGAGGGATTCACTTGTGCAGAAACAACTTTTAAGAACGTCTGTTTCTGCAGATTAAGAACGCCCTGCTGAGGCGTTCTGTATGGAGCTATTCTTGAAAGTCTGACAATCAAGAACGCCTCATCAGGGCATTCTTGATTGTCAGACTTTCAAGAATGGTTTTTCAGAGACGTTCTTAAAAAATTTTTAGCCGTTCTAGAAAGTCAGTTTTGCAGCCCTGGAAAGTACTTTCCAGAACGTCCTTTTTTAAGACGTTCTTGAAAGTATACTTTCCAGAACGTCCCTTTTTCAGGCGTTCTCAAAAGTATACTTTCCAGAACGTCTGTTTATGGAGACGTTCTGGAAAGTATTTCTTTCGAGAACGTCCTTTTTTAAGAAGTTCTCGAAAATACACTTTCCAGAACGCCTCCAAAAACAAGCGTTCTGGGAAGTATACTTTCGAGAACGCCTGAAAAAGGGACGTTCTGGAAAGTTTACCTTCGAGAACGTCTGTTTTAGAGATGTTCTCGAAAATACACTTTCCAGAACGCCTCAAAAAACAGGGGTTCTGGAAAGTACACTTTCCAGAACGTCGCAAAAAATAGACGTTCTGGAATATTTGTCTTCTAGAATGGTTTTCTGAATAACCGTTCTAAATTTTTACATTTCTGGAAATTCATTCCAGATTTATATTTCTTATATTTCCTTTTCTAGGCCTGCTCATATATCAAAATTCTAGTAACTTAAATCACAAAAACACATTCCATTTATATAATCCCAAGATCACCAACACATGTCATTAATAACAATAATATACAATCACCAAGTCAACAACACAAGTATTCAAATACACGATCTCCAAGTATATCCAAATACACAATCACCAAGTCTTAAAATAGAAATCCACAAAAGTTGATGAGTACCTATTTTGCTACCAATCAAGTTATCCACAAATAGTTTGTTTCTTAAACTCCAAAATATTGCACCTACATGGCGATCAAGCCATGAACTCTAAGAAACACTCGGCCCAACGTCTACGTACATCATCAATTTCCTCGTCCAAATAGGGTTGTTCCATATTGCCTGCATGTGTGAGACAGCATAGAATCAGACATCTGTAAGACAGCATAGCATAGCATCAGACATCATAGCATCAGACAAATAGGTTGTTCCACAGAAGACAATTTATCCAGAGCCAATCATGACAGTAAAAGACCAAACAAGACTGAGATAGCATAGAATCAGACATCATCTGTGAGACAGCATAGCATAGCATCAGACATCATAGCATCATAGCCTCAGACAAATAGGTTGTTCCACAGAAGACAATTTATCCAGAGCCAATCATGACAGTAGAAGACCAAACAAGGAATTTCAGTCTAAGATATTTACAGAACCCAACTATAAAGCTCAATCATCATTACTCATTACAATATTCAAAACTTGACCATGAAGGTTCAAATAAATTACTTGCAATCTATTCTTCCAAATACAAACCGAAACAACAAATTATATAAAGGAAAAGGGAAATTCGATAAACCTTTTCAAATGAATCGACGATGTCTAATCGGATGATCTCCAGCATATGCCTCATTACAAAAAACCCGCATGTGTTCGATGTCTTTCGTTGGTCCAAACACTGGAAAAAAAATAATTATGAATTAGATCAGGCAGATATGGAAAATTTATGAAAAAAAATAAATTTATGGTAAATATCCAAGTGCAAATTTAATCTTCAAGCTTCAAAACAGTTTGTACAAGGCACGTTAGTATACTGCTGCCTTGCCCCGGTTTTATTTATTGCATAAAGGATGCCTCTGAAGCTAACTTTTCTATTCACAAACTTCTCAAAGCACAAAGTGACTCATAATAACCATTTCACACAAGCAGCATATGTGCATAGTAACAGGTAGTTTCTTATCAAATCAAATAGAATATAGCTATGGTTAAATACAAGGGTTTGGTTCCTGTAGTGCATTGTACTAAACGATCGTATGTTGTTTACCTTTGGATAAACCCATTGAGGTTTAAAATTACAAAAATACCCGTGAGGTTGATACTATGTTAAATGTAATGGTAGTTTTTTATAATTAGGATAAACCTTGGGGTAGTATTTGTAAGTCAATTTAAAATTATACAAAGAACTATATTATATAACTGATCATAAACATAATTTGCACCCCATTTTTCTAGTTAAAAGAAAACTAAAAGTCAAACAAGAAAAATATATACCAGACATAATTACAGCATGCATACCTTCTTGCCTGTTTGTCAGCAATTTTGTAAACATAAGAAATTGACAGCTCTGATATGAAGAAACTTCAACAGTAAGAGATGGATGCTCGACTAGCCTTGTGGAAACTAAAATGATTCATCTTCTTTAAGACATATATTCCCGATAAATTCATCTAGCATACAGAGACGCATTTTTGTATGTAATAACAACACAAACACCATACGTAAATTTTAGCGCGTAATTAACAACAAGTGATGAAAAAAGAGGGAGARTTCTTAAACATGCTCGCAATATCATGTTTACAATGTCCAAACGAACAATAAATATATTTGAGAATCGTTTCCACCTAAAACAATAACATACAAAGTCATGTTCTGGATACAGCCAAATAGACCCACTGAAGATAGAACTATACTATTCAACTTTAAGGAAAACCAAGTKTACCTTCGGATAAACCCATTGAGGCTTGTTTAACTGGTAGGTGTGCGTCCCCTTCATCATTTGGTATGCATTACATACCCTATATATGGTAAATAATAAGAATCAAGTAAAAAAAATAAAAAAAACAGACCACAAAATATAATTTTAAAAATCATACGTCTCAATCTTATCGGAAATCCTTTTCTTCGGCTTTTTCCCCTTGGAGCAGAACCAAGCCACACTATTGTTTTTAGGACAAAGAACCATCAATTGCCAATAACTCCTATAAACATGAGATAAGACAACATAATGAGAAAATATTAATTATAATAAAAAAATAATCTGTAAACCAAAAGAAGAGAGTGCCATCGACTATCAAAAAATAAAAGAACTTTTTACTCGTAAATAGGTGCAAGAAAGCACTCAAAATCTCCTTATGCAATTCTTTTCCGAAGCAGCACACCTATTTCTTCATTGGTACTTCCATTACTTTCAAGGATTAGCGGACACATCAATCCATATTTATCGCTACGCCCCGACAATTTCAATATGTTGTAGAGATACCTACAACATTAGAACGTTGTTAGGATGTTTTCACGAGTGATTCAATATTATTAGGTTTAAAAAAGATGTGTTTCCAAGCAGTCAAATAAATACTTATTGTAAAATTGCATCACAGAAACGGAAATCTCCTTAGCTAGCAATAACCCCGTGATATCCTCCTTATTTATTTGTAGACTGTGGTGCGTCTTTTCACTCACAATACCAACTTCCACAGATATAACTTTTTGTTGATCAATATCGGCCAACGCAATCCACAAACGTTTCAGAGAATCTTTGCTAGAGGGATGGGACTGGGGTTTTGGATCGAGTTCCTTTGGTTTAGAAACTCCCAAGATAAATAATTATAATGTCAGTTACAATTAATGAGACAATTAATGAGATTCATTTCCTCTGGTGATAAAGAGCACATATACAAATAATGTCAATTACAATTAATGAAACTGACAATTAAAACACCAATTCAATTAGCACATATACAAAAACCTGGAGCATAAAGAGGCTAACAATATTCAGAAAGCTTACTTTACAAAATTGTGTTCTTCTATAACAAAGCGTGCACATCATGTTCTGCTCGGAAATATTTATAATTTATTTTGAAATAGATGTTATTATAGAACAAATGAAACCAGGCTGGGGTAAATAACATCTACATAATTAATTATAGTAAACTGTCAATTATTTCTTATAAAAATAATTATAAATATTAATTATAAGAACGAGCTAAACAATTAATAACATCCCAGAAATTAAATATAAATAACATCTAAAGAACGGTTTATAATTAATTCTGTTTATAATTAATAACATCTAAAGAACTATTTATAATTAATTAGATAAGTAAGCCTTGGGGGGTGGGGGTGGGGGGGGTTAGTATTTTCAATTGAGCATTTTTATAATTAGACTAAACCTTGGGGTAGTTTTCACAATTACAAAAAGTTTGAGTTAATTACAAAAATTACTCGATGAAATAAACATAGACCTTAACAGTTGATTCTCTTTCACGAACTGCACACTCGGGGGGTGGGGGGTGGGGGTTAGTATTTTCAATTCTTAAAGACAATTGGAGTTTATTGTAATTAGGCTAATTCTCATGGGTAGATTTATAATTACAAAAAGTTTGACAAAAAAAGCTTGAGTTAATTACAAAGTTACCCTTGAGGTTTAGCTTAATTACAAAAAAAAAAACTTTCAAAATCCCAAATACCTTGATTTGTTTCTTCTTGAATTGTTAACTTAATTAGAGTTTTATGTAATTATGCAAAACATGGGGTTAGTTTTTATAATTATCCCAACAGAGTTTTCTAAGTTCTTATAAAACTCTCCATCAGTATTTTCATATGAAACTGAAGATATTTCAGGTATGAGAAGTTGAGAGCCAGAATTGATAATTCGGAGACTAAGAAGAAAAGAAAGGCAAAACCTAAAACAGAGAGGACAATTTTTTTTTTCTCATAGATATTTGTTATTCATCTAAACCCATGCAATGTAATATCATTCAAATTTACCATAAAAACCTAGAGAAGCTAGAAAAGAAAATAATCTTTAGAAAAAGATAATAAAAAGACCCTTTTTTATCTTATAAAATTACAAATACGCCCTGTTGTGATTTTGAAATTCTCTTCTTTTCCTTTTTTAATTACCCAAACATTTTACTGGCAGTTAATCGAAGTACCTTGTGTGTAACACTCTGCACCAAACTTTGAGGCCAAGCAATGAAATGATTTGGCGCTTCTCCCACAGTAGTGACTTCATCTGTTGGGCATGGAACAAGTGCATCTCCAACTACAACTCGCATAACTGTCACTCTCACTTCACCAGCTTTCATTATTTTGTGGTGAAGGGTCAAACCCAAGTCGTGAAGACAACCAAATGCAACCAATAGTCTCTTTGGATCCTCGACATACAACTCATATTCATCATCGTGTTCTTCGTGGACATCCTCTACCATAAGATCCGGGGCACAACTCCCTCTTGCACTCTGGACTGCTGGAGTCTCCGGGGCAGACGTAGTGGCTGCTGTGGCCGCTTGGGAGCTGAACATCATCAGCATCTCTTCTCTTAATTTTTTCTGCATTTTGGAAACCCTAGATTCAACGATAGCCGCTACCCTGGATTCAACGATAGCATCTACCTCCTGTCTGGACACCATTCCATCATCGATAAGGAGTTGGGGCTTTCCAAAGTAGGTCCTAAGTGTGTGTCCTTTCCCAACTCCCCTGACACGGCTGGGATGCTCTGGCTTCCCTATTGCAACCGCAAGCACGTCGTTCCTACCAATAGGGTTAAAACTGCCTTGGGAGCGTTGTTCTTCTAACGAGTCCTGCGACAGAATGTAGGTATTTTGATTGAGTCCAATATGTTACAAAAATAAATAAATTTGAGATTAAGTATAATCAAATACCAAGAAATATACCAATTAAACGCAATAAAACTAATAATCACAGAATACTATACAATTACAACATGTAGAATTTCAATTTCTATTTTACATCATCAGTATTTTTATACCAATTTTAATCAGTGAATAAAATAAGTTTCCGAAATTCTGGGGTCATTTATTTCAAAATCTGGGATTGTTATAGAGATTGGGGGTCATTAATAATTAATAATTAATCTCTGGGGTTTTTAAAGAAATTAGGGGTCAGATATAATATTTATAATATTTAGATATTATTTATAATTAATTCTGGAATTTTTAGAGAAATTGGGGGCCATTTCTAATATTTATAATAATATTTGGTATCATTTATAATATTTATAATTCTGGGGTCATTAATAATAAATAATTAATCTCTGGGGTTTATAAT